>BPTQ01000009.1:463303-705086 GCA_019973895.1 Chrysanthemum seticuspe
ACATGAAAATTGATGGCACCAGTTGACATAATTTGTATAAAAAACGCCATTTAATTTCCCTTTTGTGCAAATTAACGAGTCACCCCATGTGTTTTTATTAAATTCATTAAATTGTCATTAATTGATCATCAAACTTGTTTTTATTAAATTCATTTATTACGATACACAATTTACAAAACATACAATCACTGTTATCAATTCTTTTATACATATATAGTGATACATTAATTTTTTGATACATATATAAGAACACATTAGTTTTTTATACATATACAATGATACATTAATTTTTTTGATACATATATAATGACACATTAGTTTTTTTGTTTTTTTTTTTGTTTTTTTTTGACACATTTGTAATGTGACACTAAATTTCTTGATACATATTTAGTGACATACTAAAATTTTATTATACATGTAGTGTCACTAAATTTTTTGATACATTTATAATGACTAGTTAAAATTTTAGTACACTTTTAATGACATTATAAAATTATACTCCGTAGTACATTTGTAGTGACACATCATGTTTATCACACAAAATTCTTTGACACATGTAATGTGACACTATTTTTATCATACAAAATTCCTTGACACATATGTAGTGACACACAAATTATTTTTAATACGTTTAGTGAAACACTAATTATTATGATATATTTTTAGTGATAAATTAAGTCTTTTCACACATTTAGTTTCATAATTAAATAACATTTTTTATTGACAAATGCTAATTAGTGAACTAGTTTTTTGGTAAACCGGGCCAACGTAGTTTTTGACACACTTTTATTGACATAGTATAATATTTGACACGCATAGTTTGTTAATACATTTCAAGTGACTTAGTATAATTTTTAACACACATAGTTCATGTTACATTTTAAATCACATTTAGTTTTTTTTATACACATAAGTAAAATATACATAATATAAGTCAACCTTGTTTCAAAATAGACTAAATCTATCTTCTTGCTGTAGTCAACAAATGTTTCCTAGCAACACCACACACACGGGCCCAATTTCATTAGTTTCGGTCTGCGAATATATAATTCGCCATTGTTGGATCGATATACTTTAATCAAACTAACTTAACTAGCTTGTTAAGGTTTAATAACCTCGGATAAATCCTAAGTTATTAACAAAGAAACACTGAGCAATCTTTATCAAGTACGCGGAATTTACTTAACAAAGCTAAGAAGAATAACTTTATTATAAACTCTAAATCTGCTTATTATGCAGATACTCTAATACAACTCTAAGATAATCGAACTTTTCTCTAAAACACTAATTCGTAAACTCTAAACTCTTTTTCTGAAATCGTACCTCTAATGCCAATCTAGGAGTCCTTTTATAGGCTCAAGGATATCCTAGTCGGTTTACAATTGATAACCTTGTACGACAAGTAATCTAAACATGGAATACAATTCTTTCCATAAACGAATATAACAGTTCTTTTGTTCTAGCAGTACTTTGACTTCATCTTGCAGTACTTTGACTCTGTCTTTAGCAGTACTTTGACTCTTTGACTTCTTCTAGTACTTTGCAGCTTACAGTACTTTCATATCTTCAGTACTTTGATATCTTCAGCACTTTCATATCCCAACAATCCTCCCCTAACTTGAATTCTACTTGCTTGACTTCAAGTTCCTTTGTGAATATATCTTTAACAGCTTCATCTTTAAAAATGGATTGTTCTTTAGTCTTTAGATAGTATCTCTGTAATATCTGTGCTTGTCAAAGTATCTCTTAGAATTGTTTTCTTCACAGCAGCATCCAGCAATCTCCATCTTTTCAGCAACACAGCAACATATGACAGTTTGTACAGTAATTCAGTTTAAGTTGCATACTATTCTCATCACATCTAAGTGAATCATTGAAAATTTAATGGATTTAGAACTCTTTACCAAAGCCATTATCTCTGGAGTAGCCAAATGTTTTGGTGTGTAATACCATGGTACATTGATAACCATATGATTTTTAGCAAACCACCAGCTATCAACAGATTTGTTTTGTCTTTACCAAAAGTTGTACCCTTCTGGACTAGTTAGTTCTTCTATCTAATGGTGAACTAATTACCAATAATGGTTTTTCCACAGCCTTTACCACAAGCCATTTCTTGTGGGCTAGCCAACTCTTCACATTACTGATATGGTGAGTTGATGACCATCCAACTTATTAGCAAGTTGTCAACTAAAAACGGATTTGATATATCTTTACCAGAGCCGTTTGCTCATGGATTAGTCAATCCTTTTGTAACCATGGTGGATTGATAACCTATTGATGTTATCATCACAAAAACCATTTATTCAGCCTTTATTTCAAAATATTTATTACTTAGCAAAAAGGTTTCTTCTAAAATTTATTTAACTGGTTTAGTTTAGCAAACAGTACTTTGATGAAAGTATTGTCTGATCAGCAGTACTTTGAATAAAAGTACTGATATATCAAAAAGTATTTATTCAAATAAAATTCATACCAGTTATAGATCATTCTCAGCAATGGTAGTCCAGTCTATAAGCAAATTGATCACCATGCAAGCAGTTTCATTAGCCTCTTCTACTTCCAATCCATGCTCTAGCATCCTTCTCATGAGCTCAACTGTAAGAGGATATCTTCTTTCTGCAAACATGTGTATCATTGTTCCATTTTCTAGCTCCAAAACATGAACTCCAGATTCTTCAAAGAATCTCCAGCAAACTATTTCCCAGCTTTCTTGATCCTTCCAAATATCATCAGTGCTCTCTTCATCAGTTTCCCACATGATTATGAGATCCCCATGTAAAACCAATCCAATCCCTTCTAATGGATTATTTTCAAAATAAGCCTTCACAACATCATATAAGTAGAATAGATCTACTCTATCTATAATATGCAGCAAATCCCATAGCCTTTTGAAAACTTTGAAGCTTTCATCTTCTTTATGAAAAATCATGTAATCTCCATTCTTAGATTTCTCAACTTTAAAAACACTAATCTTTGATCTGTTCATCTTCATGTCATTATCTTCATCTGTATAATCAAAATCTACCACTCTGAGATAATTCTTCAATTCATCACTAGTCTCAGATCTTAATTCAACCTTTTCTTTCTTTGAAAACTGAACATCTGTAACTTCAGTTTTTCTTTTTCTCTTTAAGCTCTTCTTCCTTTCAGCTTCAGTCCAATAAACTTCTTCTCTAAAGTCTTTAAGCTCTGATACCACTTGTTGGATCGATATACTTTAATCAAACTAACTTAACTAGCTTGTTAAGGTTTAATAACTTCGGATAAATCCTAAGTTATTAACAAAGAAACACTGAGCAATCTTTATCAAGTACGCAGAATTTACTTAACAAAGCTAAGAAGAATAACTTTATTATAAACTCTAAATCTGCTTATTATGCAGATACTCTAATACAACTCTAAGATAATCGAACTTTTCTCTAAAACACTAATTCGTAAACTCTAAAACTCTTTTTCTGAAATCGTACCTCTAATGCCAATCTAGGAGTCCTTTTATAGGCTCAAGGATATCCTAGTCGGTTTACAATTGATAACCTTGTACGACAAGTAATCTAAACATGGAATACAATTCTTTCCATAAACGAATATAATAGTTCTTTTGTTCTAGCAGTACTTTGACTTCATCTTGCAGTACTTTGACTCTGTCTTTAGCAGTACTTTGACTCTTTGACTTCTTCCAGTACTTTGCAGCTTACAGTACTTTCATATCTTCAGTACTTTGATATCTTCAGCACTTTCATATAATCTTTTCATATCCACATAATTTAGCTTCTGCAATCCTTTAAATCCTCTGCTTTTTAGATATGCCATCATTGCATTCCTTTCTTTAGCTAAATTAGGTCTTCTTGACATAAATCTAACAGGTGTAGGAGACTGTAATGGTTCAGCAGTTTCAGCATCCAATTCATCTTGCACCTTTTGAGCTGCTTCTCTATTATGAGCTTCTTGAGCTTCCTGTTCTTCTCTATATTTAGCATTTAACTCTTCTTGAACTTTTCTGGCTGCAGCTTCATTCCTAGCCACTTCAATAGCTCTAAGTTCTGCTAAAGTAAGTTTCTTCTTCTTAGTTTCGACCAAAACACCTTTTCCTTTGTCTTTTGGATCAATTGCAGGTTGATCAGTTCTTGGTTGTTCTTCTTCTTGTACATCTCTAATAGTAACTCCTCCTCTTGGATGTGACAAATCTAACATTGTAGCAACTAATTCATCATCACTCGCAGAATGAATAGGTTTGAATCTAGGTTCCTCCTCTTCTTCTATAACAGTTGTTGAAGGACCAGCTTCTTCTTCAAAATTCAATACCCTTGGAGTTATTGGTGTTATTACTTCTGGCCTAGATGTATCAGTACTTTGATGTTCAGTACCTTGATCATCAGTACCTTGAACATCAGTACCTTGAACTTGCACTTCTTCTTCTTGTTCCTCTGAAATAATCTTTTCTGCAGTACTTACAGATTCTTTCTTCTTTGTAATATCTTCTTCAGATTCTTTCTGCTTCATAACATCTTCTTTCAAATTATCCTTTTCTGAATTCCTCCCCAAGTTGACAGAAGATGATTTATGAACCTTCTTTCTTTTCAATTCCTTACGAAGTGCTTTACGACGTTTGTTTTCCTCTTTAACCCATAAGTTGAAACCTTGAATATAGGGTTTAACAAAATTTCTCAACCAGAAATAGTTACGCTTCAACTTCCTAATTGTTTTAGCTTGACGCTCAACAGTCTTGTTCAACCTAGCTAGCGCCTTTGTCAAAGCATAGTTATCCATAGTTAAACCTTCACGAGGTATAGGATGATCATCACCTTGAAGTGGAGAATGTTCCTCTGAAACAGATCGTTGAGGAGATGGAGTAGGTGTTCTCTCAATCTCTGTGTGAGCCTTAGGACTTGGAGAAACATCACCCTGTAAAGATGCAGTACCTTCTCGAGAAGCAGTACTTGCAGATGCAGTACCTTGTGAAGCAGTACTTGCAGATGCAGTACCTTGTGCAGAATCAGTACCTTCAGTTTCTTCATCCTCTCCAGCTGCATCACGTACAGCTTGTACAACCTCCATCATTGTTGTTGTTAATGGAATATCTCCACCTCTGAACAAATTACTTTTCTTAGCCATGAATGTATAGATTTTGGCTTGTTGCACAATGACAGGTAGTAAAGCAGCAGGTTTTGGAATATCAGCCAATTGCTTGTTTAAGAAAACCTGTATAAACCTTGGATACATCAACCAAGTTGCCCCAGATGATGTATGCGATAGCATCCCATCCAAAATAAGCCTTGAAAAATTAAACATCCTATCAGTAGCTAAGCCAACCACTGCAGATGCAATATTCGACCCAAACTGCTCCCAAGAAGTGCTTTTAGAACTTATGCAATGAAGCAAAACATGAATCAAGAACTTCCATTGAGGACAGAATAAGGCTTTCTTGAAAGTTTGTTCAGTCAAAGAACCTTCATAACCCAAATTTCTAAAAGTATCCCAAATCAGTTGTTTGTCAAAGCGAATAGCCCCATCTGCATCTTCAAATAATAAATCTGCTCAAATAGAGGCTTCTGTAATCTGAATAGTCCTTCCAGCAACTGAAGATCTAATATAGTATTCATCCTCCTCCATATTATCTTTAGCATTAGCCCAAAATTCTTGAATCCATGGTTCAATTATATCCGGCTCAACTAAAAGAGCATAACTAATAGGCGACCCAATAAGATAATCAATGATATCATAGAAAGCCACATTCGCCTCAGTCTTGTCCAAATTAGCCACCATATTGTGCTTCGAAATAGTTAAACGATTCACCATTGTTGTAAAAGATGAGCACAATAAAGATTGTATAGAATAATAAGGAGATGGTAAGTGGGAGATAAGTATGGAAAAGATTGTAAAGTAATAATATGAGAGGGAAAATCGGAAAGTAGTTATTTATAGGTGGGATTTGAAAAATCACAGCCTAAATAACAAAGTTACCGTTACTACCAATTGCCCATCAATATTACCGTTGGAACAGTACTTTAATACGACAAACAGTACTTTCCACATAAGCAGTACTTTCCCAAGCAGTACTTCCCCAAGCAGTAATTTCAGGAAATACAGTACTTTGCCAAAAACCTTCATATAAACTAAGTATAAACTGACATCCTCCCCTCAAGCAATACACAGGACTATACCTAACATCTTATAGTCCTCCCCTTAAACATAGCTTAGTAGTTAATCATTCCAATGCTCACGACCAAGTGATTGAATCGTGACACATCAAAACCTTTTGTGAGTAAATCAGCTACATTGTCATCCGTGTGAACTTTAACCACATTAATGAGCCTATGCTCATAGCAATCTCTGATAAAGTGATGCCTAATCTGAATATGCTTTGTCTTGGAATGATACACAGGATTCTTCACAATACAAATAGTACTCTCATTATCAATATTGATAGGAGTATTCTTAAAATTGAACCCATAATCCAAGAGTTGATTTTGCATCCATAAAACTTGACCACAACAACTTGCAGCAGCTACATATCCAGCTTCAGTAGATGATGTTGCTGCAATTGTCTGCTTCTTGCATTGCCAGGAGACTAACCTTCTTCCAAGATATTGGCATCCACCAGTTGTGGATCTTCTATCATAATTATCTCCTGCATAGTCACTATCTGAAAAAGCTTCTAAGTGAAAAGGTGACTCTTTAGGATACCACAACCCCAACTTAGGTTGTTGTTTCAAATAACAGAGCCTTAAAGACCAAAAAGAAAACCCAACTGAATCTACTACAATCATCAGTAACAACCAAACAGTACTTTTTCTTATTTAAACTTGCCACAGAGACAGGTCCAAATAAATCCATATGTAATAGCTCCAATGGTTCTCTAATATTTCTTTCCTCAAGCTTCTTACAGGAAGCTTTATGTTGTTTACCTTTCTTGCATGCCAAACATGATTGATCATTCTTGTAAGTCTTTGAAGGTAAACCTCTAACTAAATTTCCTTTGACCAGTTTGTTGATGTTCTTGAAATTAACATGGCCCAATCTTCTATGCCATTGATGTGCCTCTTCAGTTGTTGCTTTAGCCACCAAACATGTGGCTCTTCCATAAGAATGTAGACTCTTCATGTCTAAACTATACACATCATTTGTCCTTGGTACTCTAAGAACTACCAAGTCATCATCAACAGGTTTGAAGTCAGAAGAAAGGATGAGACATTCTGTGTCAGTGAATAACACAGGATGCTTTTTATCACAAATTTGAGAGACTGACAACAAGTTGAACTTTAGTTCCTTCACATATCTGACATTCTCAAAATTGATTCTTCCAGCTTTAATTGTTCCTTTCCCAGTAATCCTTCCTCCATTGGGATCATTCCCAAATGCAACTTTTCCTCCACTAATATTTCTAAAATCAGAAAGGATCTCTTTATCACCTGTCATACTTCCAGAGCAACCACTATCCACAATAAGATGATCTTTAAGCTCCTCTTCTGGGTTGCCCTGCACACAAAGAAAAGAGTTAGAAACTTTTAGGAACCCAAGCCATTACTGACTTGTGTTCCCCTTGTGGAGTTACAAACTCAAATTCCTTGAGTATGTAATTCCCACTATCTTTCAAATGGTGATCCAAAATTATCTTTTGATTTTTAGCATGTGGATTTTCAAAATTTTCTGGTTTTTCAACATAAATCTCTTTCACCAGTTTATTAGCATTTTCTTGTATAACACAAACATCTGATTCACTTTGTGTTGAACATATTGTTTGTCCCTTACCAGTACTTTCCCTTTTTACCCATTCAGTTTTAACAGGTGGTTCTTGTGATTTAGATCCCCTATATGAATTGTGATACTTTCTAGGTTGATAGTGAGATCTCCTAGAATTCCTATTCCAAGCAGTGTTATCAGTACCTTGTCTCTGAGCAGTACTTTGGAAAGTACTGTGAGATACTGAAGATCTTCTCTGATGTGGGTATCTATGATCTGGTGTGAAATTTCTGTGATTAACCCTATTTGAATTAGTCCAAACTGGTTTGTGCTCTCTAGGTTTCTGATTTGTAGACTTATTTCTTGGAAACTTGCTTAGATATTCTGAGTGTTTGTCACAATCTTTGATTAAGTGAGTAGGACTATAACACACAAAACACAGTTTTTGACCCATATGACCAAAGTGATTTCTTCTATGTCTATGCCCAAAATTATTTTGCCTTCTTGATGACTGATAAAATCTGTTTTGACCAAAATTATCCCAAAAAGGTTTAGCAGTACTGTTTTGAAAAGGTTTTGTAGAAGGTACTGCTTGTTCAGAAGGTACTGCTTGTTGAGCAGTACTTTGGATTAAAGGTTCTGCTTGATTATTTTTAACAGTTTCTTTGGGTTTCTCAGTCCTAGATTGAGCAACAAGCTTCTTCCTAAACTCTAGACTATCTACACCATAACGAGAAACATCAGGCCTAGCGGGTTGATGATTAATAGGATGAGGAACAGCATGATAACCATTGTCTTTCTTATATTCAGGAGGTGGTTCACTTATTGATCCCTCATTACTAGATGTATCTACATAGTTAATGAGTTCATCATCACTAGTGGTTATGTCCTCAAAAACACCATCATCCTGATCACTAGATTGGTTTTCATCTATGTTACTAAAATCCATTCCAAATCCTAAGCCTATTCTAAGATAAGCTCTTTGCTGTTTTTGAACGTAAGAAACATGTGACAAACCAGATTCTTTCCAGGCATCAAACTTAGCTAACAGATCATCTCTCTCCTTAGTTAATTTCTCAATTTCAGCAATTTTACAGTTTAGTTTCCATTCACTAAGTTTTAACTGGTAATCCTGTTGTTCATACTTTTCAGCCCAAGCCATTTCATTATTTTCATGTGTTATGATTTTAGCTTCCATAGACTCTAAAGTGATTTGATAACCTGCTACCTCAGACCTAGCCCTAATACAATTATCTCTTTCAATCACATAACTGTTAAGTAATTTTTGATAAAACTCATAACAGTTTGAGCATACCTCAGATAGGAGACGGAGTTGGTGAAGTAGCCACCATAGCAAGAAGAACAGGATCATCTTCACTTTCTTTGCTCCAATCAAATCTTCCAAAGTCATCATCAGATTCCAAAGCAGCATGTTCAGTTTCTTCATCAAAAGCAGTGCTCCAGTCCAATGCTTCCACTGTGTCTTCAACTGCATCTTCCACTGCTACCATACAGTAAGTCACTGGTTCATCATCAAATTCTTCACTCCAGTCAACTTCTGATAACTTCTCTTGAGCAACCAAAGCCTTTGTTTCAGTTATTGGTATTTCTTTGAGCTCAAGTTTAGGCTTCTCAGATGTTTTGTTTGCTTGATACTTAGCAAACCTGCACTCCCTTGCAAAGTGACCAGTCTTTTGACAATTGAAGCATTCAATTTTAGATTTGTCAAAAGTTATTCCTTGTTTTGGTTTAAAATCAATACTTTTGCCTGTCTTCTTCATGTACTTTTTGATTCTTGCAGTGATCAAAGCAACTTGCCACCTGATATCAATTTCTTCAAGTGCATCTTCTTCAATCTGTGCTAGATCCTCTTCATAAGTGATAGGTAAGCTTGCTTGTTGTGCAAAGAAGGAGCACACAACTTCATCTGAGTTCAAAGTGGTAGATGGTGGGGCTTGCTGAGCATATGTTGGGGGATTGTAAACAGCAGTACTTTGAGAAACAGTACTTTGAGGAGAAGCAGTACTTTTGGAAGTACTGCTCTTCTTTTCAGATGATAGAAAAGCAATACTGTGAGATTTGGAATTGGGTTGACCACTCATCTCATGTTCATACACCTTCAGTTGATGATAAAGATCATCAAAGTCCATAACATCCAATCCTTGTTGTCCTCTGATCATAGTAGCAATCACATGCCATGTGGATGGCAAACTCCTTAGAAACTTCAAATTAGCATCCTCAACTGATACTTCTGCCTTGTATAACTCCAACATGTTGAGGAGATTTTGAAACCTATCATATGCAGCATCAAGACTCTCTCTTTCTCCAACTGTGAAAGTTTCAAACTGTTGTTTCAGCAAGTTTCTGTGCATCTTCTTAGAGGCTTCATTCCCTCCAAATCTGGTCTTGAGAGCAGCCCAGAGCTGCTTAGCATCTTTAGCATCATGAAACTTGAGAAGATGACCATCTGGAATGGCAGACAAGAGAATGTTTAGTGTCTTCTCTTGATTCCTTATGGTTGCTGCTGGTAAGACTGCCTTTGGTGCTATAGGTTGTCCAGGAACATTAACAGGTTCTGGAACAACTTCATTCCCATTCACAATTACATTCCACAGAGCATGGTCTGTAATGGCAATATACTGCCTCATCTTCATGCACCAGAGATCATATTCTCCCTTCTTGATAATTGGAATTCTGAGTGAGGTGATTGATGGTGGTGGAACAGCTTCAGTCGACATCTTGAATATAGTTGAAGTAGGGTTTCTTCCTAGTCAGAGTTTCCACACAAGCTCTGATACCACTTGTTGGATCGATATACTTTAATCAAACTAACTTAACTAGCTTGTTAAGGTTTAATAACCTCGGATAAATCCTAAGTTATTAACAAAGAAACACTAAGCAATCTTTATCAAGTACGCGGAATTTACTTAACAAAGCTAAGAAGAAAAACTTTATTAACAAACTCTAAATCTGCTTATTATGCAGATACTCTAATACAACTCTAAGATAATCGAACTTTTCTCTAAACTCTAATTTGTAAACTCTAAAACTCTTTTTCTGAAATCGTACCTCTAATGCCAATCTAGGAGTCCTTTTATAGGCTCAAGGATATCCTAGTCGGTTTACAATTAATAACCTTGTACGACAAGTAATCTAAACATGGAATACAATTCTTTCCATAAACGAATATAACAGTTCTTTTGTTCTGGCAGTACTTTGACTTTATCTTGTAGTACTTTGACTTTGTCTTTAGCAGTACTTTGACTATTTGACTTCTTCCAGTACTTTGCAGCTTACAGTACTTTCATATCTTCAGTACTTTGATATCTTCAGCACTTTCATATCCCAACACTCCTCAAGAAGAGGATTAGACTGTGGGAGTGATGCCTCAAAATACTCGATGTCTCCATAAGATTTACAATCATCGCTAAAATCGGAGAAAGTCTCAAAATGATCTTTTGAACACTCAAGAGGGAAAGGAGAATCACACATATGCTCAGAAGTTCCCTGTGACTCTCTCGGGATTGGGACAAGGTTCTCAACACTAGACTTTTTGAATTCGTCTAATTCCTTTTCAGGAACAGTGTCAAGATGCTCATCCCCCATATTTAGAGAGTGAGTGGGAATATCGGGTGTGATAACAACAGACTGAGGGAGTTGAGAAGGACTAGCATACATGTGTTTTATACTTTCCATTTGTTCTTCTGCTAGTAATTCCATCATAGTCTTTTCTCCCTGATTTTTCATGGAAGGAATTTCAACTGATGAACTTGATGAACCTGTACAAAATTGACGAATATCAAGGGTAACTTCATCATCATCGTCATCAGGAATGAAACGGAATCGAGAGCTAGATTTGGCTGCTTTTTCTTTTGCAATTGATTCCTTAATAGATTTTTTAAAGGCAATTTGGGAATTTAATTTAGCAGCCCGCTCTTCGGCTAACAAAACTTCCATGGATTTCTCATTTGGATTATCTTGGGGATGTTTACATTCCTTCAAATCTTTCACTAAATCCAAAAGATCAAAGAGAAGATTTTGAGGAAGTGGATCAGGCTGAGGTGGTGCCTGATGTATTTGGTAGTGTAGAGGTTGGTCATGATACGAAGAGTCGTAATTGTTACAAGGAAATGGATTCCTTGTTTGACAATTAGAGCTAGAGTGAGGACCTTCACAATACTCACAACAGTAAAACTGCTGAGTCTCACAGTGTGGTAGCTGATGGAATAAATCAGTTGTGTTATGGTAGGAATAGGGATTCTGGTTATAGACAGACCTGTTTCCTGATTCCACCATGCTACAACTAGGGCAATTGCCACCATTATAAGGACCACCACACCATTGACAACCAAGAGGGTGATGATAAGACATAGAAAGAATCAAAGGTTTTAGAGGGTAAGAAATGTAGAATCAAAAGATGTGAGAGGGTAAAGATGGATACTTTTGGTATTTTTGAAAAACATTTTGTAAAAATAAGAAAGAAAATCTTTTTGGGTTTTTGTGTTCGTTGAAAACTTTAATAAAAAATGTTTTTGGTAGTCGATCCGTCAAACGAATTAACTTCACGATAATTTTGGTTTTAGATGAAAACAAGGAAATATGGACAAAGATGGTAAATATACAATGGGTGTATATTCAACAACACTGATGCTTCAAATTCGTAGAACGCAGCACACCTCCCCGGCAGCGGCGCCAAAATTTGATTCGCTCCCAAACAGTCAAGTTTATCACACAAGCTAACCACTTGTGAATGGTCAACCGTAAAAAACTTCAAACAGCTCAGAAGCAAATGCAATTAAGATCTAGAGAGTTTAGTGTATCCCCGGGTCGTTAAGTCCCAACGAGGTGTGAACACTGTAGTACAACGAATCTGTGATCGGGTGATATTGAATGGAAAAAGGTTTGTGAATTTGGAATAATTATACCTAAAGAGAAAGTTTGTAAATTACAGGGGCTTAAATGCAAATTAAAGAAAATTAAAAAAAAAACTAGATTATATTAAATAAACGCTATCACTATTTTTAAAATTGATTAACGTTTAAATTCTAATACGTACGTTTAAATAAAATTACGTTAACGTACTAAATAAAACGCGAGTTTTAAGAAATAAAAGGCTTACAATTATGAAAATGATATTTTTACAAACCTAATAAGAAAAGAAAATTATTAGAAAAAGAAAATTAGTTTTAAAACTATTTATCTAATTATTATTAATTAAAAACTATTTATTAATTATTTAAAATGCACTTAAATACAAGAAAATATAAAATTAACCTAGAAAAATGAAATTTTAACTTAGAAAAATCTAAAATATTATAAAACTAATTTTAAAACTGAAAAGATATTTTTTAGACTTTTTATGTATTTATTATGAATTTAATACTATTTAAAACTAATTAAAATGCTAGAAAATACTATTTAAACTAAGAAAATTATGGAAAAATATTTTTTTGGCTTTTTATATTTATCTTAATCTAGGAAAATTGAAAACATATTTTTTAAAACTTTTTCTAATTTATTTGTAATAAAAGCTAATTAAAAAGTCTTAAAAACTGATTTAAAATAAGAAAAATACTAAACAGTGGCAGAAAATTATGAAAAATTCAGGAAAATTATAAAATATAATCCTAAATCTATGAAAAATATAAAAACATATACTAGTGTGCAAGATTCAGGTTCTGTAGTGAAAGAGCTTAAAAATAAGCACTAAAAATAAGCTATAAGCTACCTAATGAGCACCAAATGATCAAGACAGCTAATTTATGCTAAATTAAGTCTAACTTAACTAATTAACAGTACTCTTGATTACTAAATAAGCTTAAACTAGATTTGAGCTTATGGGATTAATTAAGCAAAACAGTTATTAGGGGGCTACTTTTAAGCTAATGAATAAGCTATCCTAATAAGCTAAATGGGAAAACAGAAGTTGGGACCTAAAGATCACCTAGCAGACTATACATGGACCAAAACTGAGCCTGAGATGAGCTCAAATGAGCTTTTGACAAGCTCTGCAAGTTGCTAAGAAAACTCCTTTGGTAGCTATGCTCTGTCACAGGGCACATAAGCTGAATTGACAAGCTTATTTGAAGCCTAAGGAGCTTTTGGAAATTTTCACAAAAATCAATTATAGAAACTAGACCAGTTGAACTTGTTAAATCCACAATATCAAAGGCTTGTAACCAAGGATTAACAAATGAGACCTCAACAAAGATTTGGAAAAACTGGTTTTTATGGTTTTTGACTTTTTGACAGAAATGAAAAGTTGACTTTATTGAACTTATGATCTACTAAAATGGAATGCAACTGATGAATTTAGATGTAATGAGTCCTAAACAAGCTAGCTTAAATGATTCTACACCTAAATGCAAGTTATAGCAATCCTACAGCTAACTGATGTGTGAATTAAGGCAGAATTGAATGGAATTTGACTTTGAGCAATTGCAAGTACAAACTTATATCCTAAATGAGTATAATGAACCTAAGTGATACTGAATTGACAGAGCTCAAACTCTGTACCATTGGTTAGCACAGATATGAGCCTAAATCCAAACACACCTTAAGATACTTCAATAAGCAGTTTAAACTAACTAAACCTATTCCACAGTGACAGAGATCAAAACAGATATTTAACTAATATTCTAATGACATCAAATCAAGTATTAATAACAAGCAAATATGATCAAATCATCAAGACAGATTTGAAACCAAAAATTATCAATACTCACTTTGAGGTCCAGCAATGTTTTGGCAGCATAACAATACTAAAACCAATATAGAAACATCAAACTAAACCCAAGTCATCATCAAGATCACCCCATATCCATTTCTGAACTAGATTTGAACACCAGTTGACTTTTGTTGACTTTTCTTTATTTTTGAAAATTAAACTATTAGAGTCTAAAACAGGTTCATGAAAAGCTACAATAAGCTTATCTGAGCTTGTTTGAAGGGTAAAAGAGCTTGTGTGACTTCTAATAAGTATAAATGACTTAATACGAATTATCAAGAAACATGAAAACTTGAAATCTTATTAAACTTGGAATAATTACAATACAAAAGTGATATTTGACTTGAAACAAACTTAAAATTACACTGAGAGCTTAAATTTAAACTAAAACAAATATTTAAATAAATTTTACACTAAAAAGTGGCCTAAAACATGCGACCCCCATTATCTCTGTCTTTATTTCCTTTTAATAGGAATCCAAAAGCTTCCTTGTCGACATCAGATTAAATCCCACCTCAATCCAACCATTGAATCTTTCAAATTCATCCAAACCACACATTTGGCATTTTTGGCGGGAAAAGTCATAATAGCAGGTTTATGCATTTAATGGGTTTTGGGAGGTTGTGGAGGTGGAGGGGGTTTGGTATACAGCTGGGGGGATAAGGTGAGGTGGAAAGTGGTGGTGAAACCACTGGTATTAGGATGCAGGTGTGTGAGAAGGAGAAGCACAGTGGTGGCGGTATTTTTATTTAAACCATGAGTTTGGACTGGGCTTGGGTATTGGGCTTGGGTTGGGTATTAATAACATAAAGGGTCCGTTTGGTTTTGTATTAATAACAAGGACCAATTATGTAAATTCTGTAAATGAAAAGGACTAAACCTGCAAATATTCCAAAGTTATCACAAGGGCTTAAATTGTAACATGTGAATAGTACAAGGGTATAATTTGATAAATTTCCATTTTTAAATACCCAAGGACTATTTTTGACAATTTTCAAACTCCAGGGACCAAACTTGTAATTTTCTCACAACTTAACATAAGGACCAATTTTGCCATTTATGAATAGTACAAGGGTGTAGTTTGAATAATTTCCATTTTTAAACACCCAGGGACTGATTTTGACATTTTTGTAAAGTTGAGGGACCAAAGTTGTCATTTTGATATTTTTAAACTTTGAAGGGTTTGTTTTGACAACTTTTGAATCCCATGGACCTTAAATGATATTTTACTTTATTTTGATTTACCAGGGACTAAATTTGACAACTTTTGAAACTTGGAGGACTAAAACTGCCAATTATGCAAACTTGATATGTTTTTCATCTGATTTTGATATTTTTGCATTTAAAACACATAAAACACTTATTTGTGATATTTTCATTATTTTGATGCATTTCTGAGTGTTTTCAGATGTTTTTGCAGTCTAAACGGTACAAAAATGATGAGTATTTAGACACTCATCAGTTTCCTCCGTCAATCGAAGAATATGCTTCATGCTACATACGGATTGTTGTACGACTATCTGAAGCCTCATCAAAAAGAAGTTGATAAGGAAAGGATTATCCGTGGCCAAACTGTTTCACCTTCACTTCCGGATAACCAACAACTTTCTTTATGGGCTCAAACCAGTTATCCTCCTCAACCAACTGCTACAATTACACCATACGATCCGTCACAGCAACAGTCTCAACAAACTCAATTGGTTCCATACAACAACAACAATGATCAAGCACTTTACAGTGAAGCTAATGAGGACTCCGATCCGTTCGATGCATTGCAACAAGGATTTGTTATGATTGCTAAAGCCTTTGGCCGTTATACAACCAAATCCAACAATGGCATTCATTCCTCATCAAACACAAGGAATCAATCTGTTGTGAACAATGGACGTGTTGAAGTTCAGAATCGTGGTTATGGTCGTCAGATGGGCGGTGGTCAAGGGTTTAATGCTATGGGTAGGAATAACAACAGAGCTCAAGTGGTTGAACAGGGAAATACTCAGAATGGGTTGAATGGTCTTCGATGCTACAACTGTAATGAGAAGGGACACCTGGCTAATGCATGCCCAAAGCCGAGGACTAGGGGCAGTGCTTATCACAAGGAGGCTTTACTTTTGGCTCTTAAGGATGAAGTTGGTGGCACTCTCACAGACAAAGAACAGAGCTTTATGGCCGATGCAGACTCAGATGATGATATGGAGGACTTGCAGGCCAATGCAGCAGTTATTTTGATGGCTAATACACATGAGTGACACATGCCCAGTGTATGACACTGATGGCTTGTCTCAGGTACTCGAACAAACCATATTTATCTCTGATCTAATATCTCCGCCAACATCTGAATCCAGCGAGGCTCATACTGTTCAAAATGAGTCATCCACATCTCATTCTGACGATTCTCAACTAGACCCCGTAGTTATATTTGACGATCAAGATGACCTTATGGTTTCCTATGATACTCAAATTGACTCCGTGGTTATACTTGAGGATATGAATAATGATCATGTTGTGACTCACGTTGAACACGCTGAACCTTTGCCTAATCTAGATATTGATCTGTTACTTAAAGACCAACAATCCCGAATGGAAGAATATCGTGCATTAAATCAGAACTTACACAGTAAAAATGCACTGTTAACTAGGGATATTGAATGTTTAAACAACAACTCAATTTTTTCAAAACTCAAGAAAAACGTGAAAAAAGGTTTTGAAGCCGCTTTTGCTAAATCACACCAAAACGAACAATCATTAGAAAGACAGATGCATGATCTAGCCGCTTCCAAGAATGCTTTATTGTCTGAAATAGAACAACTGAAACATGAACATAAACAACAACTTAACGCTCTTACTTTGGAAACTCAAAAAGCCAAGGCTGAGTTGTTAACTTGTCAAAAACAGTTCTCTGCATACAAAAAGCATTCAACAAAACGAATAGATGACCATCTTGAAGAAATTGTCGGCTTACAAAACAAACTTAAAGAGTTTCGAAATGTTGTTTACAAACATGGTGAGTCAATCACAACTATTCAAAAGTTTACTTTAAAACCCAATCCAGATGGATATGGACCGAATCTTGTTGATTACAAACCTAAGCTTTCAACCAAAGCATTCAAACCAAATCCTGAAGTTTCCAGTGCAGAATATAAAATTGATGATTCTTTTATGAGTGTTGTTGAATATCATCGTCAAGAGGAATTAGATGCAGAAGACGAGAGTCGATCAAAATTAGAAAATGTTGTTTACAACAAACCTTTTACCTATTCACAAGCTGTCACTTTCGTCACACCAAAGGATTTTTCTGACACACCACGGATTATCACAAAAACATTTGAGTCTTCTAATGTTACTCCCCAACCAAATTATGCACAAATTTATGGTCCTTTACCTTCCATCAGTGAAGTAAATTCAAAACCCGAAAATCGTCAAATTCTTAGATATTGTGATATTTTCACGTCTGACCTCAAACTTTTAGAACATGAGATTGAATTTCATTCTGAAATAAAAGTTAAACATTTTCAATTGCCTCAGGCACGAGAACAAAGAGATATTTTTCAGAAAAGACTTTTACCCCATGTTAAAAATTTGAAAAATTGTGCATTGTATTGGGAAAGGGGATTTCATAAGGAACTTGGATTGATGAAAGTCGTTTTCGAGAAAACAAAAACATCTATTTCTAATACTAAACGTAAAAAGAAAATGTTACGAAAAGATGTTGATCGACTCTTGGAAGATGTTATCTGTGCTGATATCCATAATGCTGTGTTATTGCATTCTTTGCCATATGCATCTGATTATATCTCTGCTGATACTGTTGATTCTTTTGATATTGTTGAGAATACTGATAATGTGCATTAGATCGAGTCTTTAAAAGTTGAAAATGAACGACTCTTAAACGAGCTTTCAAATGCAAAACGTCGTCTTCAATGGTGTCAAAAAGATTGTCAAAATCGTGAACTTGCTTTGCAAAACAAAATCAACCAGTTACAATCCAAACGTTTAATCCAAAATTCGAGCAACTGGATGATCAAAATGCGTCTTTGAAATGTAAAATCTCAAAATATGAACAAGAACTTGCAAAAGTTAAAAAGGAATATGGTGTCATATTTGATTTACTTAAACAGACTTGTGATGAAGCATCAAACGAACTTGATCATTTTCTTGCACACATTAAAGAAGTCATGAATTTTTCTAGAAATCTTCGTTCTGAAAATCAAGAATTGGTGCACACTATCTTAAAGTTAAAGCAAATGTTAGGAAAGTATGAACAAGTTCAGCCTAGCATCATTAAGAGAATTGCACCTGTAACACTTAGCAAACGTGAACCCAGATTGCCTACTGACAAAACACAAGTTACTAATGTGTTTCCCTTTACTTAAACAGGAATAATTGCCTCTTTTCCTAATGTCCGCACTTCACAGCCTAGGAGCAATACAAGGAAGAATAGGAAGTTGCGACCTAAGAAAAGAACAATAAAGAATGCTGAAGTAGAAGAACACCCTAGGACTTTGAATAAGACTCGCGTTGCACCCACTTTAGATATTGCGTCTGAAAAATGTAATAGAAAAAGTGTTGTAACGAATGCTAAACCTTTAAGTACTTTTGATATTAAGTCTGATGCTTCTTGTGTTATTTGTCGTAAAAGTATGCTTTCTGATTGTCATGGCAAATCTTGTCTCGTTTAAGGAGTCCTAAGAATCGGAATACCTCTAGGCCCACTACTGCTTCTAAGTTTGTGCTTGGTAAACCGCCCTCTTTAGATTCTAAGAAACACATTGATATCCCTGTAGCTCCAGTATCACCTCCAAGGACTGTAGTACCACCTAGTGCATTCACTAAGACTAAAGCAAATACTAGTTGGAGATGGCAGAAATGGATACATAATACACTAGGATTTAAATGGATGCCTAAAGTCATTGATGTATGTATTTCTACTATAACTGCTTCAGAACCCTCTAACACTTCAGGTTCCACATCTACTTCTATTCCATCTATGTCGTCTGTGTGTAATGCAGGTGATACAGATCATCCTTTGGATTGTTGATAGCGGATGTTCCCGACACATGACAGGCAATCTTAACCTGTTATCAAACTTTATTGCAAAGTTCATTGGCACTGTCAGATTCGGGAATGATCACTTCGCAGCTATCATGGGCTACGGAGATTATATCAATGGCAATATCGAAATTACAGGGTTTATTATGTGGAAGGCCTCGGTCACAATCTCTTTTCAGTCGGTCAATTCTCTGATGGAGATTTGGAGGTTGCTTTTCGAGAGAAAAGTTGTTTCATTCGTGATCTACAAGGAAACGATCTTATGTCTGGCTCTCGCAATTCTAGTCTGTACACAATCTCAATGCAAGACATGATTGCTTCTTCTCCCATCTGTCTACTTTCAAAGGCAACATCAACAAAATCTTGGCTATGGCACCGTCGTCTCTCACATCTAAACTTTCAAACCATCACCAAGCTTGCTTGACACAAACTTGTTGAAGGTCTCCCGAGATTCCGGTATTCTAAATATCACCTATGCTTAGCTTGTGAACAAGGGAAAAGCACTCGTGCTCATTTTCCTTCAAAGGTGGAACACAGCTCTCAGCATGTGCTTCATCTTCTTCACATGGACTTGTGTGGCCCAATGCGCGTGCAAACGATTAATGGAAAACACTACATCTTGGTAATTGTTGATGACTACTCACGATGGACTTGGGTCTACTTTCTTCGAAGCAAAGATCAAGCTCCACAGATGATCATCACCTTTCTCACGAAAATTCAAGTTCAGCTCCGGAACACCGTCAGACAAATTCGAACAGACAAAGGAACTGAATTTGTGAATCAAACTCTTCGAGAATTTTATGAGAAAGTGGGAATCGAGCATCAAACATCTATTGCACGTACACCAGAACAAAACGGAGTTGTTGAAAGACGAAACCGAACGTTAGTGGAAGCTGCAAAAACAATGTTAATCAATGCTAAACTTCCAGATTACTTATGGGCAGAAGCAATATCAACTGCATGCTATACTCAAAACCGATCAATGATTACAAAACACCACAACAAAACACCTTTTGAGCTTATCCACAACAGAAAACCGAATCTCAAACACTTTCATGTATTTGGATCCCTTTGCTACCCAAATAATGATCGTGATGACTTTGGAAAGCTAAAAGCCAAAGCTGACATTGGAGTCTTTATTGGATACTGTGAGAACTCTAAAGGTTACCAGATCTGGAATTGTCGTACAAAGCAGGTTATGGAAACGATTCATGATAATTTTGATGTGCTTACAGAAATGGCTTCTGAGCATAACAGCTTGGAACCCGGTCACAACCGTTTAAACTTCCCTCAAACCCCATCATCAGCTGAACCAAGCCCCCAGCTTACTCGTCAACAAATGAAAAAGCTATTTGCTCCTTTGTTCAGTGACGATATTGATGAATGTCCTCCAGGTGTATCTGATGTTTCCGCTGCTCAACCTGATCATACTCTTATACCTGATACACCTGCTACAACAACTACGGTTGAAGAAGCACCACCAGTAAACTCTACAACAACAGTTGAACAAACTGCTTCCAACGAAGCTGAACCAGCTGATGATGTTCTTAATGAAGTACCCCCACCTGCAGATTTTGATCCAAATGCGTTCTTTAACCCGTTTGCTAATGAAACTGCTGCACCTGATGTCGCGAAATCATCTACAAGCCATTTGAATCCTCAGAATCTGCACAATGTATACCAACATCAACCCTCTACACATCGTTGGACAAAAGACCATCCTCTAGAGAATATTATTGGTAACCCGAATCAACCAGTCGTTACGAGACAACGTCTTCTCACAGATGGTGAACATTGTATTTATGCACTCACTGTCTGCCAATCTGAGCCTAAAAACATTAAAGACGCAATGACAAAAGACAACTGGATTGAATCCATGCAAGAAGAACTCAACCAATTCAAACGTCTTGAAGTATGGGAACTGGTTGCAAGACCAACAGGGGTCTACGTCTTTGGTCTCAAATGGATTTGGAAGAACAAATTGGATGCTGAAGGGAACGTAATCATATACAAGTCACGTCTGGTGGCTAAGGGTGATCGACAGGAAGAGGGTATTGACTTTGAAGAATCATTCGCTCTGGTTGCTCGTCTTGAGGCTGTTCGGATATTTCTCGCGTTCTCGGCTCATATGAATATAACGGTCTTTCAGATGGACGTCAAAACTGCTTTTCTGAATGGGCAACTAAAAGAAACGGTTTATGTTAGCCAACCAGAAGGATTCGTTGATCCCGAGTTCCCGAACCATGTCTACAAACTAAACAAAGCTCTATACGGACTCAAACAAGCTCCTCGGGCGTGGTACGACAAGTTATCATCTTTCTTCATTGCCAATAATTTTACCAAAGGTTCGATCGACCCAACTCTTTTCATTCAAAATCACGGGGCACATATCTTAATTGTTCAAATTTACGTGGATGACATCATTTTTGGGTCAACACATAAAAAGTATTCAATCGCTTTTGCAAAACTAATGAAGAAACATTTTGAAATGTCCATGATGGGTGAACTTACGTTCTTTCTAGGACTGCAAGTTCATCAATCACCCCGTGGTATTTCCTTGAGTCAGTCCAAATATGCCCTTGAAATTCTTAACAAATTTGGAATGCAAACCTGTGACACCTATGCCACACCAATGACTCATACCAAGAAGCTAGACGCTGATTTATATGGGAAATTGGTGGACCCTACCAAATTCCGTAGTATCATTGGGTCTCTCATGTATCTAACAGCTAGCAGACCTGATATTGTTTTTGCCATATATCTTTGCTCCCGTTATCAGTCGAGACCAACTGAAACCCACCTCTCTAAGGCTAAAAGAATCCTCCGATACATCAAGGGAACCATTAATTTGGGGATCTGGTATCCGAAGGATTCTGGTTTTGAACTAATAGTTTTTTCAGACGCTGACCACGTAGGATGCTTAGATTCACGAAAAAGTACTTCAGGCGCATTACAATTTCTTGGTGATAAACTGGTGTCATGGCAATCGAAGAAGCAGGATTGTACATCGTTGTCCTCAACCGAAGCAGAATATGTAGCCATGTCGTCGTGTTGTGCTCAAGTCATTTGGATGAGAACACAACTCAAAGACTATGGTTATGTATTTGACAGAATCCCGATGTACTGTGACAATCGGAGTGCTATTGCGATCTCGTGCAACTCAGTTCAACACTCGAAATCAAAGCACATCGATCTTCGATATCATTTCAACAAGGACCACGTGGAACAGGGTACTGTTGAATTATACTTTGTGGGTACAGAATACCAATTGGCAGATCTCCTCACCAAAGCCTTAGCTCCTGCTAGGTTTAATGAGTTGGTCCACCGAATTGGTATGCGGTGTTTGACTAAAGAAGAACTGGATGAACTCTTAACACATTCTTAAAAACCAGTCAAACACCAAAACCTCTTTTGGAAATATTTTTCAAAAACAAAATACAAAATTATAAAATCAGATAAAACTACAAAAATATTCTTCTATCTATATTTCTTTTAACATGGCAAGTACATTTCTTCCGTTAACACTCTATTCTCTCAAAATTCAATATTTTTTTCGATCAAGTGTTGAGGGGGGGAATGCAAATAATTTTCGGTTTCATAAAACCTTGTACTTGCATGTTATCTTATCACGGTTGTTTCTTTAAAAATGATGGTTACTTTTCTGGTTTGCTGACACTCCTCGGACTAAAATTTATAAAACTTCATTATTTCTTAAGTCGAGGGGGAGTGTCGTCAAAACTCTTTCCAAATATCTTTCGTTTGGTAACCAAAATTGGAAGTTAATGGACATTGGATGTAAATGGAAAAGGTGGAGGGACTAAAGATGTCAAATGTTCAAAATAATTTTAAACAAAAACAACCCCCACCAACTTTTCTTTCACATTAACTCTTCACATTTAATATCCTAACCACCAAGATCCTACGCGTAAAACTCATCCTTCCAATCCGTGTTTTTTATCATTATTTTGTAAGTGGTTTATCAATCTCTGAGTTTAAACAAACAAGGGTTTTAAATCATTTCAAAAACCAACGGTTAGATTTTCATCTATGCGTGATTTTGTGTTCTACGCATAAGCGTATGAACACATAATCAAGTGTGTGTGTTTCTGGTTAAAATGGTAATGTTAAAATGTGTGTTTAACCATTATGAACCCATTTTTATCACTGAAACTCACCCAGAAACTCTAATTGATTGAACTTGGAATTTAGGGTTCATGCGTTATTATGGGTACTTTCTTGTGTGAACGTTTCTGGTTAATTAGTTGCTTGTTTGATGTTGCTCTCATGATGAATTGATGATATCTAGGCTCAGAACCAACCCAGAAACACTAACTGATCTTTAATTGGTAATTAGGGTTTATGTTCTTGAAATTTGGGTATTTTTGATTCGCTATGATTTTGATGTTAAAACCTGGATAGAACAACTCAATAGGCTTCCTAGACACCCCAGAATCAGTTTGGTGCAATTCCTATGGCTAATTCTCTTACACGTAAAAATTGAGCTTTAGGGTTTAATTCCTACGCGTAAAATGTGTTCTTCTCTTAACTTTTTAAATAAGTATCCATGATTAGATCTGAAAATAATTGAATGTATGTGTTAATATTAGTGCTATGATGAATTTATTTCAGGTTTTCTATGCTTGAAAATTCAGAATCAAGGTTATTTGCAATCTACGCATAAGGATCACCTTACGCGTAGCATGTTATGCGTAAGAGAAATCTTACGCGTAGCGTTTACGCGTAAGGTTCTACATAAGGGACTACACGTATCCTGTGAAGGATATGCATAAACAGTGACCTCTATGCATAAGTTTGACTCTTACGAGTAACCCCTACGCGTAAGGTTCCATATACGCTTACGTGTAAGCTTTACGCATAAGGCACTCTTTTCCTACGCGTAATATTTCTTACGCGTAAGTCAAGAACCTATGCATAAGCTTATGCTAACGCGTATAAAACTCCTGTTTACGCATAAGCTTGCCATTTCTATGCCTAAGCCTAGTTATAACCTTAATTATGAATTGTTACGCGTGCAAACTTGTAAATAAATAAATCATAACGCCACGAAACCAATAATGTCACTAATAAGCTTAAACGTTTAATATGTTGTGAAAAAATAAGTGAATACATGGACTTTAAAACTTAAAGTTAATTAACTCACGAAACTTATCACGACGTTATTGGACTATTGGACAAACAAGTGACATTGGACTCGTAACAATCATCGACATATCACATTCAATAATTAGACAATAAAACCATCTGTTGACTAACGTAATGTCTTTCGATATGTTGGTTCTTTTGGCTAAATATCTTTCAGATCACGACATGGACGCTCAAATATAGAATGTGGAAGCACCAAATGTTCACACCGTTGCTGATATCTTCCCTAATGGCTATCCGATAAAGATAGGGAAGAACAACCTTCATGTTGATTTTGATACTCTCACCTTCTCAGAGTCTTCTTGTTTAATTGGTATGGATATTCTGAAGAATCATTCTTATCAGAACATGCTCACCAATTCTGCTACAGTGCCTGAGATCTATATTCACCAGTTCTGGAATACAATGCAAAAGATCAAAGGACAAAATGCTGTGACGGTGACGCTCAATGACAAACGTGTCACCATCACACCTGCAGACTTAAGGGCTGTTCTTCTCATTCCTGTCATCAAGCCAACCGAATACAATGCCACACCGACTGTTCTGCAATTCACGATCGATATTGGTTATGACGAAGCTTCAGGAGTAATCACAAAGCATTCATACGTAGATCTTAAGAATCTTCCTCAGCCGTGGAGAACTCTCTACATTATCATCACCAAATCCGTTTCTGGACGTGATAGTGGTTATGAGCATCCCAAGCTCGTTGAACTATAGATTTTTTGGGCTTTGGTCAACATGAAACATATTGAAGTTGAAGCTGAGATATAGGAAGACATGATGTCATTCCTCAAAAAGCTTGGCTCCAAGATCTCATACATCAGATATACAAAACTGTTGATCCAAAGAGCTCTTGGGTATAATCCTGATATCCCCAAGAGACTCAATGACCCCAACAGTCACTCCATGTTGCATGATCCTACACTCACAGTCAGATTTAAGGACTCTACAACAAAGAAACAAGGTGCAGTGCTGCCAGATCACCTTTTAACTGATGACATCAAACAACTGTATTTGTACAAACGATATCTGGTAGCAGTTGAAGAAGGCAAAGTAGGCTTTCTCGATGAAAAGTCCGCTGGTACACCTACAAGGAAAACCAGAAGAGGCAGTGCAGGAAGTGCTACAAGCATTGAGAGTCAAAGAAAGTTCCCTAAGAGGAAACCTGGACACAAACGGAAAGTTCCCTCTAAGGAAGTTGTTCCTATTCCCATTCCGAAGTCTGAACAGCAAAGAAAGCTAGTGGATGAAAGATCTGACGAAACCGAATCAGACGAAGAGGTCACCTACTCTGAAAATGCAACCGATGTCACTCCAACAGTAGCTAAACCTCCCAGTCCAAAAGCTGACCAAGGCAAAGGGAACACTCCAGTACTTGAGCATGAAGAAGAAAGCTCAGATGAAGAGCCACTGGATACTGACTACAGGAAGAAGTTCAAAATCATTAGACTCCAACACATGGCAAAAGAGTTTGAACAGGAACAAATGCGTGGCCCCGGAGGGTCAAGTGGTGGTGTCCAATCCACACCAATTCCTGATGCGGTTAATCAACCCGATAAGGGAATTGGTGCCACCACTCTTGAGCAACAACAAAAGCGCCTGGAGGATTCTATTGATTATGACATTGAGGAACCGGAAAAAGAGAAGTCTGAGAAAGAAAAAGCTGATGAAGAAGCTCGGATTCAGGCTGAAGTAAAGGCTAAATCTGGACAAGATGACGAAGTGAACTATGATGATTTTCTTCTCAACAGTCCAATTCGTTCCAAGGAGGAAACTTCTAAACCTCCTAAGGACCCTGAATCTCCTCATGTATCTTCATCATCAGATTCGTCTTCTCACTCTTCACCACCACCATCCAGAAGATCAACCAGATCCACATCCAAATCTGTGAAGAAGCCAACGGACTCTTGGATATCTCGGGCTAAGACAAGGATTGTCAATGCTGTCAAGCTGGTTAGGAAGAAAGACGTGCTTAACAAAAAGCTGAATTTCAGTATCTTCAGGAAGAAAGACAAGGATTCTCGTTGACCAGATCCAGTATCTTCATGACGAGACTAACAAGATGTCAGTTGAAAGGGAATATGTCCAGAAGTTCATGAAACGTGACCTTCAAAGGGAAATGAACGAAATGATTAAGGGCTATACTCATCAATTCTTACTCGACAAAGTTCTGGGTGTGACAAGAGAAATGTTCAACAGAAAACTCTATCTGAATCTGATGCATTTGGCCAAGAAAACTATAAGATCAACACCAATGACCGTAACAATCAACCCAACTAATCCTATAGTCTTCTCTGATGCTAAATTGGTTTCCAGACTGGTAACTCAAATGTCTAAACGATCTACAACATTTACTTCTTACGAAGGAAAATTGTTTGAAGCATTGCTGGAATACCAACTCGAATCAGCCTGCAGAGAAGAAGCTCAAAGGCCTAAACGTCCACATGACAATGACGATAAGGATAAGGATAAAGATAATGAACCTAAACGACCAAAGAAGTCTGGAGAACCATCCTCTGTGCCACCACCACCCCGAAGGACTTCACCACCCAGACAATCTCCTCCGCGCTCTTCTACTGACAAACCTCAGGACTCTGAGTTACCACCCCAAACAGAGAAAACCGGTGTGATCACTTCGAGTATACTGGTGGTGACGATGAGGAAGTCCCTGAGCCCCAACAACAACCCACCTCTCCTGACACAGCAAAGAAACCAGCATCCTCATCTAGGCCAAAGAAAAAGAAGAAGAAGACGCCTAAGGCTGATGTCGTATCATGGCTAGACGACGATGACACTGAATATGACTGGTTTTCTACCCTTTTGAATTCAACTCCCTACCCACCTGAAGGTCAAGATGTGATAGAAGGTCGTACATTGGAGCATGCTAAGTTACTGCAAGAAAAGTTTCGAGTGAATAAGATGACGAAATCAGAGTTGAAACGAATCAAGAATGAAGCATTTCAACTACTCAAAGATAGCTCGGAAAGTGCTATTGAAGTTGAGTATCACCTTGAAAACATGGCATGAGCCATGTCTAACAACATTGATTGGCTCAACCCTGAAACAAACATCGACTTCACCAGACAAGACAAGGCTCCATACTACACCGACTGGTCTAAACCTCTACCAACGATTGGCCAACCAGATCAACCTAAGATTCCGTTCCGCTACTTCTTCAACAATGACTTGGAATTTCTTCTACACGGTAGCGATGGTTCAAAGAAATATGCTACAACACTTACACTTCCGTTCCCGGCAGCCATATACTCCAACTGCATAGCCATCAAATAAAAGGCTACCCATATGTTTTCCAACAGTGTGGAACGGTATGACATTGATGCAATGTACGGGATTCACCATTGGCCGGAACGCCGACGAATCTACTACAAAAACTGCCAGGTTCGAAAGTCTCAACATGAAGTGTACAGTTTAAAAGGGATCGTTGCTATTAAGCATGTCACTATTTCGTCTAAATGGGATTACACCTTCCTCAAGACTATCGTGGTCAAAAGACAAGACGAAAGAGACTATGAATTCTGTTAAGCGGACTTTCAGAACTTGTCTCTCAACGACATTGAAGATATGTATCTTGCCAAGGTACAGGGAAGAATGAGACAATTCTCAACTAAAATTCAATGTGAATACATCAAGTCCTTGCTTATCTTCATCAGAAGCATAGTGATCCAGGAACGTGTAGAAGATTTACAACTTGCTGTTGAATCATATCAGACTCGTGTCAACCTCACCAGACCTCAGTTAGAACTTCCTGACATCGACCATCTTTCACAATACACTTTCATCAGCAAACCGTTTGGAGTAGTTTACCGTAGTGAACTACATCGCAACTGCTTGATGGCGTGTATAGATCTTCATAAGTTTGGGGATCACACACTGAAGAAGGTCAGGGATGGCTTGGCTTATAGGTTGAAGGGGTTACATGAAGGTATTGGTTCTCAAAAGCGATGGAATTCTTAGGAAAGACGGGATGTGAAGAGGATCGTCACTAGGATCGATGAAAGGTTGTACAGAAGGGACCAGTTCAGAACTCTGGAGAGCTTCGTAGGTGGTCGTCCCAGGATAAATCTCACAGGCTATCAACGCCCAGTTCGCATTCCTGGTGATATTACTGGACTACCTGGTACCCCTTAAACTGTTTCAATTTCATATTAATTTGGATGTGTGATCATTTAATGACAATGGGTTATGCACACACAACAGTGTACAACCCATTCTTGTAATGAAAGGACCCTGTGGTACACTTCAGTGCCACAATCCTTATAAAAGGAGCGAAAGCTTCTTACTTTTGAGTAAAACCTATCAAACCTTTCAATTTTAAAAGGTTTTTCTCAAAAGAACAAGTACTTCCCCTTATGATTTTCAAAACCTCAACCGTTAATATCACTTGTTGAGGGGGAGTATTTGATTAAAAACTTTGTTCACCAAAATGTTCTTTGTAAGTAATCTTCCCACAAAACTCAAAATGGTCATATTTATTCTCAACATTTCGTCAAAAATAACATACTTATATGCCTTTTTAGGGGGAGAAAATTATGTGATAAGAAATATGTTATGAAATTGCAAATGAATCTTTGTGCTATAGACTTAACCAACGAATTGACGAGATCTGAAATGTTAGTAACTCGAAAAGACTTGTCCGGGACGGGTAATAATTTCAAGCTAGTTCGCTAGTGATGTAAACGTGTCTCGCAAAGGACTTGTCCGAGTAGAATGTACCGTTCGAGAAACTCTTGGCAGACATGAACTTTGATGGGTTTGACAACCTTTGAGGATTGTCCACACCTTCAAGGTAGTTTTTAGAGCTAGTTGTCACCTAAAAGCTGACAATGTATCTCTTTAACTATTCAACGTAACCGTGTCTCGCGGGGGATTGTTTATCTTGAGTCGATCAATTCAAAAAGTGCGAGCTCTTTCCTCACTGTGCATATTTTTGTCAAAACTCTCAAGCACATGTGGAGGGGGAGTATTTCTGAAAATCTAAAACTCTTGAAGTGTTCAAACATGTTTTTCATTTACAAACACTTCGAGAGATTTTCATGAAAATGGTTTTATGGCAATGGAGTTATAAGGTGATTAAGGTTAGGAATAATCGTCCTATGATCCGCCAGAGCCGGAGGGATCTACCCAAGGACACTACCAATAGTTAGAATTAGAAGTCCTTAGGTATGATTATAAAAAGGAGAAAATGAGAATCGGATAAAGAAGGAGTTGAAGAATTAAAAAGAAATGCAAAGAAAAGGGTGAAAAGAAATAGCCCTCCAGATTATTCAACTTAGGGCAGACACCGGGTTCAATTAATATGCTACTGGTTGTCACTTGATGACACCGGTATTGAAGATTAAAAGTCGTCATGGACCCAGTGACGCATGCACTAAACCTTCTTAGCCACTCAAGTTTCTCTCAACAGAAGCTTGTTTCATTCTCACAGGGAACCCTACGTAAACTATCGGCTTTCTTTTAGAGATTGCTGGTATTGAAGAAGGAGACCCACTCCCTAGTCTCTGCTCAGGAAAACCAAAACGCACTATAGAGTCTAGAGCCACGAGATTCATTAAAAGATCTCATAGGTACACTTGACATTTCATCACTTGTCGTTCAACAATAAGAACAACAGTGGTACGTTATCGAGTCCTACACATATCCTAGAAATCTGTCGAGAACATTTATGAGAGGTTCACAATTGTGATCCTCAGTGATTGAATGGAAACTCCTGCCAGGGTCAACATCAAACAGCCCTGATAGCAGGTCACTTCAGTAACTCCTCGTGGATTACGCTTAGTGTGTCTCAAACGGTCTACAGTCGTGAGGTGATGCTTCGGTGTACCTCAGCGACTCATCTAAACTATAGGTGTACTTCGGTACATCGCATTATCTCACTTGTGGGACTCCAGTTCAGGAACGGCCTTTGTGAGAATTAGAGTTGTGTATTCACACTATGCTGTTAACACTCTCGAAGTTCAAACTTGTAAGTGCCGGAATCCGCTTATTACTAACCTTTCTTATGTTTTCTTCTTATGGAAGCTCTGGAGTGGACTGATCGTGCAGATTCTTCACATGCTCATACCAACAACATACTAATGGAAGATCTCTCAAAAAGCAACACACAGTCAGAATGATTCATCAAAGTCAAAGAATCTACAAAGTTTAAAGACTAAGAGAACTTCATCAGTACTGAAATCCAACATCAAAGAGCGTGTGAGCATGTTGAAGAATGAGGTGGAGACACTGGAGCAACGAAGCATACCTGATGCAGACAACAACAACATACTATCACTACCATCACAAAGAACAAAGATTAAAGAACAAAGAAAATGATGACGTCAAAGCAGAATACTTCAAAGGAAACAATTTCTCTACACTGGGGAGATTGTTCGAATCAAGACACTTCTTCTCACAAGAAAGAAGAATGTCAGAACACATCAATGCTACTATTACATCAGCACCTACATCGTTTATCACTCTTTCATTCATCACTAACACTTAGGGGGAGATTGTTGGAATCACTCCTAAACCTTAATTCAAGTGTTAGTGATTCATATGTAATAGTTAGCTTAATATGGCCTTTATGTTTGTTATTAAGCTAAGGCTTATGTAGAAGGCCCATAAGCCTTGGCCCAAGTCCAATAAGGAAAGGAAGGGACTAGGAGTATTGCCCTAGCTCCCTCTCCTATAAATACCTTTGTAATACCCTCACTTGAGGGTTGGTTGTTAAATTCACACATTTACATTTACGCATAACACTTCTTATACTTATATCGTGTGTGTGTGTGTGTGTGTTGTTCATCCGATCTCTTCTTTCTATTTCTTCTATTGATGCTTATGTTACTAATATGGGAACCTAACACTTACAATATCATTTCGATTTTTGGTTTCCTTATATTTTCTGAGATTTGGACAGATGTTTGATATAGATAATTACATTTAACCTGAGATGAGAGTTTGTATAATAGTTGTGGTTTAAATTTGAATGATGTGGTAAGATGTTGTTTGTGGATGATGTTTAAGCTGAAGTTTGTTGTAGTTGTAGTCTTTGTGGTTGATTCATGTGGTAAATTTGTGATGTATGCTGAACAGTTAAGCAGAGTCAAACTGGTAAAGTAGTATGGTCAAAACGCATACAAGTCGCTTCTATCATTTTTACACAAGTCGCTGCATATTTTATTTGACTCAATAGTCAAATAACCACAAATCGCCAGGTACAAGCACAAATCACTATTGACTCAATAGTCAAGTCGCTATTGACCAATGTCAAGTCGCTTCCATTATTTGTGACTGACAATCTGCATAGTACCATTTTAGTTAGACAAGTCGCTATAGAACATTATTGGACAAGTCGCTTTCAATAAAGGACCACAAATCACAACTCGACTTTGACCTGTTGACCATACAATGAATCTGGACAATAATAAGGACAAGTCTCTACCAAGAATCTGACCACAAACAACACTAAAGAATAGCAGCACCAGTTTTGCCATCTATGACCAATAAGCAGTTTAACAAAAAGCAGCAAACCGCAGTTTTACACCAACAGAACCACAAATATTGGACAGTTTTACAAGAACAGTTTTGAAACCAACAGGAGATTCAATTTAACATTCAAGTTTCAAAAACAGCAGAAATTTTGTAAAAATCAGTTAAGACATAAGCTTTAAAAAACAGATTATTACAACAACTAGCTTCAACAAAACCATATTAAACTCATTTAAACATCACCAAAAACGAATCAAACCGTATCAACCATACACAAACCGCATACAAGAAAACCGCTAAAACCCATACGAATCATTAAAACAACAAAACCTAGGCTCTGGTACCATTTGTAGGATCGTAAATAGTATGTTGTTTAATGATTCGGGTGGTCTTGGATGATGGAAATACATGTTAGCCATTTAGAGAGAGAAAGATAAGAGATGGGTGTTCTTGTTAGAGACTTGCTTTAAAAAAAATGAAATGTTAGATTATGAGAAGCACCACCCCTTCCAAGGATGGAAGGGGTATTTATAGTTACAAGTAAACGACCTCCTGACGGCCTGTGGATCAGGTATACAGTGGGTAAGGACTCGTCCTTCCTCCACGGTGTTACACTACGCTAAACTAGGCTAATAACTAACTAATAAAACAGTAAATAGCGATATGTCTACGAGCTAACATATGCTAGACTATAGATGGGGTGACCGACACTTCACTATGGAATTTCCAATTCCTAGCAGTATGTAAATTGGATATTTTCTTCGGTTGTTGGTCATGGTTTGATCTAGTTGTTTCTGTTCTTGTAACCAACTATATTAATGATGAAATATCATCTAAGTTTTATGTATTTAATCTGTTATTGTATTGTGATATTGGGTGTATTGTTTCTAGTTAGTATCAGTAAAACCAAACATCTCCTTGTATCAGCAAAACCAAACATCCCCTTTTATCAGCAAAAGTTGTATCAGCAAAACCAAAGGCAGTGGTTTATAAATATGTGTTGAAAATGAAAATGTTTTAGCACTAAATCATAATGTATTGACAATGGTGTATTGTTTAGGAAGAAATTGGTATGGTGTTAGTGTTGACAGTGGGACTGAACACGCCCAATGCCTTAAATTGTAAGATCTTGAATTTTGACTTACCCAAGTCAAACAAATTTATGAAATGCCACAAATTGTAACTTACTATTGTGGTATGACTTGGGTAAGTCAAACCTATTAACAAATGCACAACGATTTCAAGCAGTTACAATGCACAACCTTACTTACATAAGAACCCAATTTTTTATTGATCGATTTCATGTTCACAACTACTACAAAGTTTCCTATCATCTAAACATACACTTAGCTAGACCTACAACTCTCCCTATCATCCTTTTCTTTCATTTTCTTCCTTTCCTTAAGATATTTAAACAAAATTTCCAGATTTGTAATCCTTTTTCCCAAATCATTAACCTTTGATAACACGATGTCAGCCTCTTCCTTTTCCTTCTTAACACCCAAACCCTTTTCATTTGGGCAGTCTTCTTTCCTCAACGAACTCAACAAAGCCTTCCCATTATCGTTTTGTCCCATTTTTTTCTTTGGGTAGAATGTGTGATGAGTGTCTAAATACTCATCATTTTTGTACCAATTAAACTGCAAAAACATCTGAAAACACTCAGAAATGCATCAAAATGATAAAAATATCACAAATAAGTGTTTTATGTGTTTTAAATGCAAAAATATCAAAATCTGGTGAAAAACGTATAAAGTTTGCATAATTGGCAGTTTTAGTCTCCCAAGTTTCAAAAGTTGTCAAAAACAGTCCCTGGTAAAACAAAATAAAGAAAAATGTTATTCAAGGTCCCTGAAATATTCTAATTTGTCAAAAATGGTCCTTGAATAATTCTTTTGTTAAATGGCAGAAAAGGTCCCTCAACTTTCAAAAATGACAAGTTTGGTCCCTGAAAATTTGAAAATGTCAAAACTAGTCCTTGTACTATTGAAACTTGTCAAAAGTGACCCTTGAAACAACTTTGGGAAATTGGCAGGTTTGGTCCTTCAAAAATCAGAAATTGCACAAAAGGTCCCTATAATAATTAAACTAGCCATGACCCTTTGTCTAATATTGACCCCTGCCTTATTCCTTTTTGACCCCCTGTCACCTCCCCTTTTTGGACCCCCTGGTCAAATCCAGTCAACCCAAGCACCTTTCCCTCCCAAATGGTTTTCCTCTTCCCACTTGACTGCTAACTCCTGCAACACCTCTCCCACTCACCACTCACCTCACCTTATCCCTTCAACACTACCCCCTCATCATCATACCTAGCCACCCCCCCCCCCCCTAGTTGCAGTCTAAAAGCCCCAGAGGTCAAATTATGCTTTTCCCGCCAAAACCAAATGAATGGCCAAAATCCACAAAACTCACCCATTGGCTCACAAAAGTGGTGGGATACTCTCAGAAGGACACGTGGAGCTTTTTGGGTATAAAAGAGAAGGAAGAGAGGCAACTGGAAAGGCAGTAGTTAGTTTTTAGTTTTCTTTGTATGTCGTTTTTTTAAGTTATCTTAATTAAGTGTGCTAAAATGTAATTTTAAGCTTTAAATGTGTTAAACTCAAGTCATTGTATCATTGTAATTCACTTTTTAGTATCAATCTCAAGTTTTTATATAAGTTCTAAGTTTCATGTTACTGTTACAAATTTCAGTCTCAATTTCTTATGTACAAGCTCTTAGTAGCTTATTTTTAAGCTCAAACAATCTTATATAAGCTTATCATAGCTTTTTATAAGCTTGCACTCAAGTTTTAAGCAATTTTAGATCATGGTCAATAAAAGTCAACTGTACAAGCAAGATGGGTATGGAAATGGTATTTGGGTGATGCAGTGCTTGGAATGGGTTGGAAATGGATTAGAATAGTGATTTTGGGTTTGGTTTAAGCTGCAATATCAGCTGGAACACTTGTGAGTGTCATTCTCAATTTCACTTTTTATTCAAGTTTGTAGATTGTGCTTGAATTCATATCTGTTGTCTTTGAGCATCTTTAACCTGTTCAGTAGTTGTAATTAGACTATCTAGATTAAATTTCAATGATTGCTTAAGCCATTTTAGTAGTTAACTCAGTTTGAATTGTCAAAACAGTTTCTAAAGAGTGTTTGGATCAGATGTGTAAATTGAGCTTTAGCTTTGGTTTATGTTTAAGCTCTGTCCACTCAGTTTTATTTAGTCATAATAAACTCATTCTAGTCTTAATTTTGTATCTGCAAACAACAAAAGTCAAATTCTTATTGAATCTGCCTTAATTACTTTACTGTTGTGAATTTGGAAAATCAAAAGTTTATTTTGTGCTTGTAATACATAGATATAACTAGCATTAAGCTCATTTCAGTATAATACATCAATCTCAGTCTTTGAATTGGTTGCAAATCTCATTAAAGTCAAAATCTCCAAATTGCTCAAAAGTCAAAACTGAAAAACTCAGTTTTTACCAAACTGAGTTGATTTTTCTTGAGTTCATTTCTGGACCAATTTCAATGAAACTTGTGGTTTTAAAAGGTTCTACTGGTCTAGTTTATTATTGTGATTTTTGTGTATTTTTGTGAATTTTCTATAAGCCTCAAATAAGCTTGTCAAACAGGCTTAAATGCCCTGTTCAAAACTCAGTGAACACTGAGTTTTGCACAGTTTGTGCAGGCTTCTCAACAAGCTCATCAGAGCTTGTCTAGGTCTCATTTTTGGATTATATGATCTTAGCCAGGTCTCCTTCAAGTTCCAATTATTGCTTTTCATTTTCAGCTTATTATGTAGCTTATGCTTAAGTTTAAAGTAGGCTTCAACAACTGTTTTTAGCACTCATCTCAAATAAGCCAAATCTGTGCATTGTGTAAATCAGAGGTTTAAGCTAGTTGAAACCTGTTGCATTTTGGTACTTATAGCATATTATAGCTTCTGTTGCAGTTTGGTGGTCTTTGCTTTTCATTTGCTTATTCAAAGTGCTTATTCATAAGCACCTTGCATAGCAGTTCCATATTCCTACACACAACCCCATGTTTTTCTATTTTTCCTAGATTCTAAATATTATTTTAGACTTTTCTTGAAATTTTCAGATTTTTCCAAGTCAGTTTGCTATTTTTCTTGATTTTAATTAGTTTTTAATCATTTTTAATTAGCATTTAATACAATTAATTAAGAAAAGGTTCAAAAAAATAATTTTTCATTTTTATTAAGTTAAGATAAATATAAAAAGACAAAAAAATATTTTTCCAGATTTTTCTTAGTTAAATTTGTAATTTTTAGTAATTTAATTAGTTTTAAATAGTTTAAAATTCATAGAAAATAGAAAAATAATCAGAAAAATACAAAAATAGTTTTGAAAATTCTATTTTGTTATTTTAGATTTTTCCAAGTCATAATTTTATTTTTCTAGCTTTATTTCATAATTTCTTGTATTTTAGGCTATTATTAAATAGTTAAAATTAGTTTTTAATTAATAATAATTAATTAAATAGTTATAAAAATAATTTTCTTTTTCTAAAAATTTTCTTTTATCATTAGGATTGTAAAAATGTCATTTTCATATTTTTAGGATTTATATTGCTTTAGTTTCACATTTTCTGTTGTACGTCGCGTAGTTTTTAAATTAAGTTTTATAAAAACATAAAATCAAAAACATCATTTTGCAAATAGTGATAGCGTTTATTTAATATTTTTTATCTTTTTAATTTTCTTTAATTTGCATTTAAGCCCCTGTAATTTATAAACTTTCTCTTTATGTATAGATTAATCACAATCCTTTCCCGTTCAAATCCTCTCGATCACTATACGTTTGGCTATTCTCGCACAGCTCGTTGGGACTTAACGACCTGGGGAAACACTATACTCTCCTGATCTTCATTGCATTCTGTGTTTGAACTGTTTTAAGTTTATTACGGTCAGCCATTCACAAGTGGCTGGCTTGTGTGATAAAACTTGACGGTTTTGCACCAATCAATGTGTGTTGCTTGTATTTAGGGTTCAATGTTGTGTGTTGCCGGTACTAATATGGTTGAAGGTTGGGTTAGATTTTAACTATGACATGTTAAAATTGTGAATGGTCTATTATACACTCGATGTAAACCAATAAAATTTATGTTGACTTTGGCAATCCTGGTCAAGGGACTTGTCTAGAGTATAAAAGCATTGTTTTGGACCTCCAGCGATGAAAACGCCTAGGTTGGGTTCAACGTGATGCCCATATACAAGATTAGGGATGAACGGTGTATTTTACTCATTGATAAATATCAAATCAATTTAATTTCAAAATTAAACAACTATCTTATAATTGAAATATTTGTCGGAAATAAATAATTAAATTAAATGATTTTAACTTTCACAAAAAAAATCAATCGATTAAACATTCAAGCAAAATCACATAACAACACATTTAGGGTTTCAAAAACACCCTTAGGATTTCATAAACACATGAAAGAGCCTTAGAATGTACTATTTTATTTCAGCGCATAACTAGGGTTTCTAAAACCTAAATTAACCCTAATCTCCAACACAATTCATAATTAAGGTAATAATCAAATTTAGGATTCGGAATCGTGTGTAGCACGATTTCGGTTCGTTTCGCTTTGATGATGTTTCTTAATTTTAGTATTATGGGTAAAACTAGTTTCTTGTGGTTTTAGTTTTGGGATTCGACTTTACCCGATTGAGTTTATTTAGCGCTAGGCTCAAATCTCGTGGATTAGTAGCTACGGGTGATTATAATGTTAACCATAACTATTGTGGTCACCTCATATCACATTAACGTTACCCCAGCTTTCTTTCTACAAAATTACACCCAACTACAATTTGTTGATAAGCCGACCACAACCACAACAAAAAACATATCCCACAAAAACTAATAAAAAAATACACACGCAAAAGAGAATGAAAGTTTTGGTTGGCAGGCCAACCATAACTTTGAAAAGTTTAGGGGCGACGTGATCACCAATGGTTAAGTTAGTGGGAGAACCGGTTGGGTTACTCGGTCGATTGGCAAGAAAAAAATTACCATTAGCATTGGCCTAATGTTTGATTCTATCATTTTCCTTTCTTTTTTTATATTCATCACTCGATCTCAAATTCTTACATTTAAAAGTTTTATTAATCCGATCAATTTTATGAAAACTTGGAACATTTAATAATCAAACAAGGTTATCATGACACGACCAGCATAAAAAATGTTTTCTTGTTTGGGTAAAGGAGAAATTCTCTGGTAAACTATATTACTCCAAAAGGTATTTAAGTACAACGGATGAGGGTGAAATTTCTCATCTCGGACCGTTACATAGGCCAACACCAAGCACCTAAATCGCTACAAACCTACACACCACATAAGAAAGACATGTCAATCTTATGAAAACCAAAAACAATACATCTACTTCCTAACACGATTCTTAAGACGGATATCAAACTGATCACAAAACGCATGCAGTTGCCCAGGTAAGTCATAAACCTAAGCCTCGTATCCGTCAGAAAAATCAAAATCATCACCTTCAAGCTGTAAACCTCCTCCAAACTATGACATATACCTAGACATGTCATCATTAGGCTCAAACAAGGTTGTAAAAATCCCTAGGCGGTAGCTGGGCGGTCGGGTACCGCCTAGCGATTAACAGGTTAGGCGGTGATTATTGAATTGGATTTTTATATATAAAATTATAAATTTTGAAATTATATGTTCGATTTGGCCAATCTAGCCGATTTTTTTTCTCGATTTATCAGATTTATGCATGATTTGACCGATTTATATTTGATTTAGCTGATTTCTATCCGTATCGGGTTGGCCAATTTATCCGATTTGGTCGATTTATGTCTAATTTAACCAATTTATCACCAAACCGATTAATAAGACCGATTAGTAAAAATCGGGGTAGTTAACCCCCGCCTAGCGATTAATCGCTGATTAATCGGCCGCTTAGGCCGATTTTAGCAACAGAGGGTTCAAATACTTGATCCTCATCAGACCCACCCAACACAAAACCCCCAAGAGACAGGTCAGGATTGCTAGACCAAATACCAATCTTTTTGGGTAACTTCTTGAAAGGAGCCCGTTGCCCAAATTTTCTAGTAGACGCCACACTGGCCTCCATAACATTAGGCTCATTAAAAATATCGATATTATCCTCCTTTTTCAACTCACTTAAAATATTAAACGAATTAGACACAGGAATAGTATTCATATAAGATTTTGCATAAATAGTTTTTTTAATATAAAAATTGGTGATTGAACTTTTGAAGATTAAATGAGTTATTATACTAAATTAAAAAGTGAAAATCTTTAGTATGGACGATTTGAAAACCTTTTCACCAATATCTACCTTTGAAGTTTGTGTTACGAAATAAGACATAGCGGGCAAAACAAGTTTGCTCGACCATTTATTTACTCGTCATGCCATTTTGCTCGAGACACGTGTAAGTGGCAAGCAAAATACTTTGTTTGCCATCCATTTTGCTCTTCATGCCATTTTATGAAATAAGCTATATGCTCGTGTAAATGGAAGGCGAAATACTTTGCTTGCCATCCATTTTGCTCTCCATGAGTCCATGCCATTTTATGAAATAAGTCATATGCTCGTGACACGTGTAAGTGGCAAGTAAAATACTCTCTTGCCATCTAGTTTGCTTTTCATGCCATTTTACGAAAGTAGTGAGCAAACGAGGTTGGAGAGCAAATGTACATGCTCGCCATGTCCATTTTTGTAATGTGAAAAAATAGTGTCGATATTGGTTATTCAGTTTTGTGGGAGTAGATATTGGTAATAAATACAATTAAAAAACTGGATTATAGATAATACATAAAAAAAACTACGTATAACAATACAAAAGAATTCTCACACGTATACGTGTCATTTAGTTATGAAGAGTGAAAGTTAGAAATAGAAAATATAGTAAATTCTGAATGGTGCACTTCATTTGACACTTGTGCATGTATATATATATATATATATATATATATACTCTCTTATAAAACACCAATATCCCTAACCTAATTCCCACCCTATATATTGAGATTCAGCCACCCAAAGCAACATACAAACCCTAAATTTACACACACCCAACCAACATCCGAACCTAACCATTCCATATCAACACAAATAAATACCACCCTACAACCATTTAGAAGGGAAGGTGTCGGCCCGTTGTGCCTCGCCGTGGTCCGAGCTGGACTCTCGTCGTCCTTCGCCGCCACACCGGCGACGTTCGCCGTGCCTCGCCGTGGGATGCCTCGTCGTCTGCACAACGAGGTTGAGACTTGTACTTTTTTTTTCTTCTCTCTTTTCTTTTTATATAAAGTGATATTTCATGTTTTGAGTTTTAATAAGGTGAAGTGTTTTTTGAATAGATTGAAAGGTTCGTGGAGGAAAAAAATGCAAACATAAACGCATAATGATAAAAACCTTAAACTGAAACTTGAACAATTAACTAAAAACATGAAATACATAATACGCTTAAACATAAAAAACTACATAATCTCCCTAATAAAAAACAACATAAAAACATGAAATACATAAACGCATACTGATGGAAATAAACTACTAAAACTTAAAAAAAACGAATCATCTGAGACCCAACCCTCAGAACTTGAAGGGGATTCAAACTCCCAATTAAAGAGCCGACGCTCCATTATGTCGAAGTAGTTGTCTTGGAGGTATTAAGATTCCCGTGCTTCTTGCTCAAGGCGAGCAGCTTCCTCACGTGCATGCTCTTCTATAATCTCCCTACCGTTTTGAATATCTTGTTCTAGTTGCCGGAGGGAAGCCTCACTTAACCCGCTGGGGTGATTTTGAAGATCCACCTATGGACTGTTCACAGGTGGAGTTGGAACAATTGGGAGGTATGGGATGTTTTCAAAACCCACCGGGAAGACATTTTCCGGTGGTGTTGAGTAAACTTCAAGTTCAGGTGGAAAGCTTGTTGGAGGAAACTGTGGTGAAGCTGAAAAGCTAGTTGGAGGAAATTGTGGTGAAGTTGAAAAGCTTGTTTCCGGCAGCTTTTCTGGACTTGGGAATTGCTGAGAAAAATTTTTGCGAGACATTTTTGTGTGTGAATTGTGTGAGTTGTGTGTGTAACTTGTGACTGGTAGGGTGGTATATGTAGGCTCATATAATCCCGCTCAAAACTATACCGTTTGAATTTAAAATTTGAATTTGAATTTTAAAGTACCCCGCCACTATTTGAATTTGAATTAGCCCGCTCCTATTTGAATTTGAATTACGCCGCTCAAAAGTATACGGTTTTGAATTTGAATTTGAATTTTGAATTTGCATTTTAGAATTTGAATTTGAAAACCACCCCTATAAATAACAATTTATAACCATCGTTTTTTCACATCTACATCAATTCAAAAAAAAATACAAATGTCTCAAAATCCAAAGTGGAACAAGTCTGAAGAAATGTTGCTTGCGCAAGTTTGGATAGAAATTTCGCAAGCTATAGATATGGAAAATAACCGTTCCGAAAATATTTTTTGGAACGACATCATGCAGATTTCAATAATCAGACTACCGATGACCATCGTACAAAAAAATCAATCACGGGTAAATGGACAAGGATTAACGTCGATTGCAAAAAATTCAACGCAATTTACAAACATTTGCAGCATCGAAGTGGTCAAAATGACCACAATCATCTCGAAAATGCGAAACTAAACTTTCAACAACAATTTGGTGGAAAGGAGTTCAAGTATTTTCACGTTTAGGAGATTTTGAAAAATTGCCCGAAGTGGGATGTCGAAGATCCGATCCATTAGTATGTGTTGTATTTTTTTTACTCGTGGCGTTTTTTTTCCGTATCGTTTTTTTTATTATTATTATTGTGTTATGTATTTTTTTTTTTTTTTTTGAATGAAATGAATTTAGTTTATTTGGAAATGAAATTGAATAAAAAAAATAAAGTGGTAGTGGTGGGCCCCAAATGAAGAGGTTGAGGTTTGTTATGAGTGAAGGGGGTTTGTTGTGATTATTTGTGGAGAAGTGGGATGCTGACGTGGCGCTGAGGTGGCACTGATGAAGTGATGAGGGTTTGTTATGAAACCTTCCGCTCTTAGAGCACAAGATATGTGGAGCTTTTAACATGCCAAAGGTTCATTTTTCATGCCATTGGTGATCTAAACCATACCACCACTTGGTGCCATTTGTGAGCCAAAGGTATTTGAGCCATTCCCATGGCTCAAGCCATGTGTGATGTTTGGTGGTTTTTTTGTTTTGTTTTTTTGTGTATTGTGAGTGAGTGGGTATTTTTTGTGGGGTGTTTTGTGGGACCCAATAACATGTTAGTGGTGTGTTATGAGGGAGGGTGTTTTAGTTACTGGTGACTTATTGGAAGGTGTATGGTGTGACGCTGAAGTGGCATACCAATAATGCGCGATACCTTGTGCTCTTACTCTCATCACTTTTTTTCCACTTCTCTCTCATAAAATCTCTCTCTCACACGCACACAAACTCATCCTTTCCTCAGCCGACCACCACTACCGAATCCTACCACCATAGAAAACTTCATCACCGAGGCACAACAACTGAAACAAACCCCGGCTTTTGAGGGTTTTTCTGAGCATTTATTTATAGATCTATGCATTCTTTTAAGGATTGATATATTTTTTTTATGGGTTAATAGACAATAAAGTCACTAAAGTTTGCGTGAAATTTGTCCTAAGTCACTATAGTTTAAAAGTTGTCATTCAGGTTACTATACTACACGGGTTTGTCAATCGTGTCATTGAACATTTTAAAACCAGTTCCTTAGCTCACTCCTATGGTGGGCAACCGGTTGAGATACCCATTTGGTGTCCACGTGGACCTGGCCAAATAACACATCAGATTTTACTTGCCACATATGAAAACCACTTACATTATCTCTTATAAAAAAACTAACCCTAACTAAAACATACCCAAATATCCATTTCAAAATTAGGGTTCTAAACCCAAAAATCATTAAATTCGTTCCATCTTCATCTTGCAACAAATCAATGGCGCACCTTTGTGGATGTGGTGAAGTAGCAAGGTGTCGAACCTCTTGGACACAAATGAACCCTGGAAGAAGATTTCTTGGTTGCCCCAATTTCTTGGATCCAACAAGAAATTGCAACTATTTCAGATGGGTTGATGCGCCATTACCAAATCGTTGGTATCAAGCAACCATGTATCAGATCCATGTTAATTTGGAGAATGCACAAGATGAAGTTGTTCAAGCAACCAATCAAAACTCTCGAACTGCATTTTACAATAGGGTTTTGATTGTGGTTATTGTTGGGATGTTTCTTATTAGGTTATTTTAGGTGTTATTGTATTTTGTAAGTGATGGCAGTTTACATTATGCAGTTAGTTTGTAAGTGATGTCATTTTAGTAGTTTATGCAGTTTAGGTTAGAATTGGTATTGTAAGACTATGGTATTTTGTGGTTAGAATGCATCTTTGTAACAATGGTTATAATGAATGAATGAAGTGAAGTGTTCTATATCTGTTTACATGTGTTTGTGTTTGAAATACTTTATACATTCTACTTGTAACAATGAAGTAAACTGCATAACAAAAACTGCAAATGGATAATCATACATAAACTGCATTCAAACTGCATATCATTCTTTGCAAATGTTTGTGCAGATATAAACTGCACAACATGTTGCATTGTTTAAGTACATACAAAATATGGTGCAGATTTGAACTGCAAATGTTAAGTAAGTAGCATCATCAACAGTACTACATCCTAAAGTTTAACATCCTATGGATTAGTTCTAATGGCTGATATACAAAAGTGCCAAACTAGTGGCTAGCCATGTTAACATCCTATGGATTAGTTCTAATGGCTGATATACAAAAGTGCCAAACTACTGGCTAGCCATGTTAAGGTCATTCCTACAATCTAGTCAAGAGAGATGGCATCATCTTCATTTAATCCTGGCCCAGGTGATGGTGGCCTGTTGAAGATGATCTGTTTGATCCTTTCTGATTGCCTTCTCTCCACTGGTTGACTTTTCCTTTGAGCTGCCATCCTCCTTTGGTATTCTGCATTCCTCCCCACAAGTGGTTCTAGCATTGGCTCTTGCTCCACAACAAGCTCTGTTCTTTCAGCATGGACTCTTAACATCTTCAGGTGTAATACCAATTGGCCAAGCTGGTGCAGGCATACCCATAGTATTCTGCAAATTTTTTACATTAGTTAACAAAATGAATAATCAGCATACATAAACAAAATTAATGTAAAATATTTGAAGTACTTACTCCTAACATTGGCTCTCCATCAACAGGATCCCAAGAAAGACCAAACCCTATAGGTTTTATTCCACCAGGATACATATGAGCTTTTGATCCATCTCCTTTCCCTCTCATTCTAACAACTTTCCCATTTATGGTCCTAAGCCTCCTATTGCTAACACCTTGTTCACTACTTGCAGCTTCACTTGATGGTATTCCTACACTACCACCCATCATTCTAACACCAGCACCCCTCATTAGTACACCCCTACCCCTACCTCTGATTCTTACACCAACACCCCTAGTTGGTGAAGGCAACTTATCTGGTGTAGACATTTCAAAGCCAACTGGAGGAGTTGAAATTTGAGGTGGTGCAGAACAACCAGTTGGCATCTCATCTTGTGGTGCAGAACTTGGTGTATTACAAGAACTTGGTGTTTTACCACCTCTAGGAGTCTTGCCACCTCTTGGGGTTTTACCACCTCTGGGAGTCTTACCACCTCTGGGAGTCTTGCCACCTCTTGCAGACCCACCACTTGGTATCTCATCTTGTGGCTTACTTGGACAAGCCCTTTGATTATGTCCACTCTGTCTACAAAGCTTACAATGATTGACTTGCCCCTTTCTGCTAATCCTAGTCCTATTCCCATCATTCTCACTTGCATCTCTTTTTCTCTTATGTGGTGGTCTTCCAGGCATTCTTCTGATCATAGGAGGTAATGGCTTTTGATATTCAGTTGAAGGCCATTGATCCATTCCATTTTGACCCTCAATATAATGACTATAAGCAGATACAAACCTTTCTTTCTTGAACCAATTAGAAACATACTCTTCAGGGTCTTTATGCAGGAAGTAGATAGCTGCAAAGCCATGTTCACATGGTAGACCAGTCAGTTGCCAACCTCTACATGTGCAAGTCCTTTCCTTTTCATCAACTTTGAAACCCTCATACCCATTTCTCACTTCAAACCTGCTCTGACCACTTGCAATAACTTTCCATTTCCTACAATGAGCAATAGTATGCATTTATTAGTACATATAAAACCTTTGTTTCCTATACATATTTAAAATGACTTACATGTGCTTATCCTTCAGTATTTCGAACTTCTTCCTTATGTTAGGACATATGACATCTTCCCATTTCTCATGCTTCTCTCTCATTCTTTGCATCCTTTCCATCATACCAGTTCTAATATCCTCCAACATATTAATTATTGGCTTTCTTCTTGCCTCAACAATAAGTGAGTTGAAGCACTCACTTATTCCATTCTCCACTGCGTCGCATGCTCTATCTGTGAGGAAGAATGCCCTACTCCAGCTTTCTGGTTGTCTATCCATCAAATGCTTATGTGCTTCTTTGTTGATATCCCTGATCTGATTCATTGCTTGTTCAAACTTAGCAGGGTATGTTGCCTTAGCTGCTTTCCAAAAGAGATTCCTAAACAGCACACCAGTATACTTCTTCCTGAAGTTAGCGTATATGTGCCTTGCACATTGTCTGTGCTCAGCCAAAGGCATTACATCCTTTGCAGCTTCAACAATACCCTGCAAAATATATTAGTTAAACCTTGAGCAGATATCAAATGCATTACAGATATGATTGTTAATCCTTGTCCAAATGTAGAAGAAACTGACCTTATGTTGATCAGATATGATTGTTAGTCCTTCACCAGCTGCAATTCCCAAATCATCAAGTAGACATTGCATGAACCAACTCCAATTTTCCTTGTTCTCTACACTCACTACTGCCCATGCAATTGGATATATTTGGTTATTGCCGTCTCTTCCTACAGTTGATAAAAGTTCACCCTTGCAGATGGTTTTCAGAAAGCATCCATCTAGACCTATTACCCTTCTGCACCCCTCTAACCATCCTTCTTTCAAAGCTTTATAACATACATAAAAACTATCAAAATAGTTCTTTCCATCAGGAATTGTGGTAACACCTAACTTACAAGTTGATCCAGGATTGGAAGTAAGGATTTCAGAAGCATATGACCAAAGCATTCCATAGTGATCCTCTAAACATGTCTCATATTGCTGCAAAGCCTTAATCTTTCCCCTTCTAGCTTGACTAACAGTCACTTTGCATTTGAATTTCTTTAGTATCAACTCAATAAGAGACCTAACTGTTATAGAAGGATTGACCATGATCTTTTTAGCATAATTCCTAGCTACCCAGTTGCTTGTTATTAAGGTGCCATACTCATATGTCCTTGAACAGACATGCCTATCATTCATGGTTTTGATTTGAAAAGATTTTTCAGCCTGCATCCAAGATGCCCACAATCTAAATGGGCATTTCTTCTCTTTATTATCCTTTGAACATTTAGCTAACAGTCTCTTAGGATTGTTTACTTTGTAATATAGCTTATAACCATTTGCCAAAGCATAGTATGCCAGTGCTCTTTTAAGTTGTTCAGGACTCTCATACCTTTCCCCTAACTGTGGTCTCATGAACTTCCATTTAACATTAGGATCATGGATTGGCCAGTGATCACCCAACTTATCTTGGTCATCTACTTTTTTAGGAACAAAGTCTTTTTCACTAAAGTCATCTTTAGGCAAGCCATCGTAAACTCTAGTCAAAAAATTTTCATCAAACAACTTAGAAGCTTTCTTCTTAGGTGCAGGCTCTACTTTCTTAGTCCTAACATCCAAAACCTCTTCCTCACCATCAGACAAATGGTCAAGTGATGCAGTGTCACTCTCTTCAGAATCACAATAGTCATACACATTGTAATCATCATCTTCTAAATCACTATCACTATCACTATTGTGTTGTTCAGTGGTTTCATTTAAATCAAACTCAGAATGAGAGGCATATATATGCAAAACATGATCATTATCTACACCACATTGCACACAGGCATCAAAGTCAGCATTTGATTTTAGAGGTTTTAATCCTAATTGAAAGTCTAAGCCAGGAACCAAATAAAACAATGCCTTCACCTCACCAGTGCATTCACTTTCCAAAAGATTCACAAAACCTACCAAGTCTAAAGCTAGCATATCAACATTAGGAATTTCTGATAGAATTTCATATTCATACGAAAGGGGATTTCTTACAAACACACCACCACGATGATATTTCAGCAGAAAAGTGGATGATTGGGATGGTGATGCCATCTGAAAGAAGAAAAAACAATAAAAAATGTTAATTGCAGAAAACCCTAAATTTACACCCTAAACCCTAATTTTCCTTTTGTTGAAACAGATAAGTAATTAACTAATCAGATATTGTTGTTTCCTTTTTGTAGAAGATGACAAGACTAATGAATCTTTACTTGATTTGCAGAAAACCCTAATTACACAATCTTTATTTAATTACATTAGGGATCTGTGTGTGAAAAAGATGGGGAAGTGTGTGTGCATTTGATTGGGATTAATAAACAAAAGTTTTGGGGAAGTGATATATAAACGTGATTTTATAAAAACAGAAATGAATTATTAATGCCACGTAGGATATCATACCGGTATTTGTAGGTTACCAAAAAGATAGTAACAAATAAACCCGGTCACACAAAGTATAGTAACCTGAATGACAACTTTTAAACTATAGTGACTTAGGACAAATTTCACGCAAACTTTAGTGACTTTATTGTCTATTAACCCTTTTTTTATAGATCTATATGCTTTTCATGTTTCATGGTGCATTTCATATATCTATGCATTTTTCATGATGTTAAGTTTTTTCATTGCTTTATTTTTCGGGTTTGTCCCCACTATCGCCGGAATTTGCTGCTCACTTTCGGATATGCTTCCTTCCGCCAAAAACTGCACCTCCTGGTGGATATTTATATGTGTGTTTTGTTATTGATTTAAAATGGTATATTTTAGTGAAATATGGGTGTTATCTAATCTTGATGTTTCCAAACTTTGATGCTGATTATGTTGGCAAAATATTAGTTTAATTTTGTTGGTAATTATTTCAATAAAATTAACAGTGTTAAATACTGTTATAAATTTTGTAAAATATAATTTGAGAATAACTAAAAATATGAGGCTTTGGAATTTGAATTAAGGTTTATGAGAGGTTTTAAAAATGGTAACATGTCAAAATTAACGTTTAACAATTGATATCATTTTATAGCTGCGTTGTCAAATCTACTCCTTATGAACGTGAAGGGGTTATTTCAAAAAAAAAACGTGAAGGGGTGAAACTGACAAATTGACAAAAACTGAAAAAGTAAACTGTTTGGGTAGATCATGCACATGGGTTTCTGAAGCACTCAAGGACAACAATTACAAACACCCCTGCATAGTGACTTTTTTAGACTGTTGTTTTCAATGTAGCTTGTCGAGACACTTATTATGATAGTGACTTTTTTACTCTACCTACACTACAAAAGTATATCACATGTCAAAGACCAAAGAAAAAAAGTACATCACATGTCATAATAAAAGAGTGGTTGATAACCATTGCTCTATCCTTATTGTTTTAGTATAGTGTCGGTAGTATAGACTTTATGGGATTTTGGACATTAGTAGAAATTGAATTGTCAAAACCTTGACCCAAAATTGAGATATGTAAATTAAGAACATGTGAACTGAATATTGTCATCACAAAACACTATATAAATACCATAGTATTCACTAATTTCTCTTACATAAGTAATTTGACAAGATGAGACACATGAATTATAAGGTTTTTTCTTATTGGTCATAAAAATAAAAAGCTTTGATACATGGGTCTAACTAAAGAGGTTTAAAAAGAGACCTAATGCATAAATAAATTGTACAGTACTGTTACTGTACAATTCATTTATGCATTAGATCTCTTTTTAAGCCTTTTTAGTTAGGTCCATTTATCATTCTCCAAAAATAAATAGTAATGTAAACAAAATTATGTTTGGACCATTGGTAGTAGATTATAAGGCCAATGCTAATGGTGACCGTAACTATTGTGGTCACCCTCTGCCACATCAGTGTCACATCAGCTTTCTCTCTCCAAGACTACACCCAACCACAATTTGCTAATGGTGACCACAATGACGACCGTAACTTTTTTTTAGTTAAAATTTCATTCATATAATATGCCAATCTAAGTGCAATATCAAAAATTTCATGCATTATATTTACTGATTTAACATGAAGAAACCAACAAAGGAAACTTTGAAAGAAAAAAAAAATGATCTAACATGAAGAAACCAATGTTTGTCATGTACAAGAAAACATGTTGTACGAGAACTTAACACTTTCAGATTCCAATAAGTTGCCTTGTTAATTTCATACTCAAAAATTCAGCCCAAGTGTAGAAATAGGCAAAGTCCAACAACAGCCCAAAGTTAATTATCCTAAACACTATATAACCTAAGTGTATATAACAAAGTAACCCTAATATTTCTCACACAAATAACCGCCTCTCTCTTTTTCTTGCAGTCACACATTTCCGGTAAGAACCAACTCTCAAACACACTTTCACTTCTGCTACGAAATAAAAAATAAAAAAATTGGTTAGTTTTTATTTGTATTTCGAAACACACTTTCATAAGATCTCAGTCACACTTTTATGTTATACAAGATCTCAGTTTAATTCAATAATGAAACAAGATCTCAGTTGTGGTCTTCGTCATATTTATTAATATGTTTTTTTTTTATTTGATTAATGATTAATCGATTACCCAACGGCTAGAAAAAGAAGAGAAAGTGTGCAATTGTTTCGGTTGGCTGACAAACCGAAACTTTGAAATGGTTGGGGTGTGACTCGGTTGGGGTGGGTTGTGCTAGGGGGAGGAACTCGGTTGGGTTGTTCGGTTGGTTGGGTGTGCAACCCACCATTAGCATTGGCCTAAAGAAATGCGTTCTTAAAGAACAAAAGTTATTACACACAGATTTTGATGTAGGATTTGTCGACACCATACGCATGGTTCTAAAAGTCGTATAAAAGCTTCGCAAAGATGTGAAGCTTGGTCATGTCGACACGGCATGTTTTATACCGCCTTATGCACGTTTTTTTTTAACTCGGTATATATGAAATATGATATAGATATATAAATATTTTTATATGTTGTGTCGTCTTATGTCACGTCTTATAAACACAAAAGCTTCGCTTTGTCTGCTAAGGCGTGAGGCTTGATTATTCCGCCACATCACGCCTCGCGCTATTTATAACATTGATCATACGTTGTCTTTATGCCTTGGCTTTATAATACACATACATTTCTAACCTAACTGGAATTCTACTTCCTAATATTGAGTTAAGTTGTTAAATTGCGAGCAACAACAACATGCTCAAATATGAAGTTAAGTTAAATCCTACTTCCTAATAGGGTCAAGGTTTTGACAATTCAATTTCTACTAATGTCCAAAGTCCCATAAAGTCTATACTACCAACACTATACTAAAACAATAAGGATAGAGCAAGGGTCCTCCTATGCAGGCACCCCTTGGTTGGAGGTGTTTGCAATTTTGCCTCGGTTTCCGTGCCAATCATTGGTATCAATGATTGGTTTTTCGATTTCCGTGTCAAGTTTTTTCACAACTTATTTTTTTATCACTTATTTTTTTACAAGTTTTTTATACACTTTTTTTTACATGTTTCTTTTTACAGTTTTTGTTACAAGTTTTTTTTTATTACTTATACCACTTAAACAACTTTTTTACAACTTTTTTTTTGGTTTTACAATTTTACAAGTTTTTTTTGGTTATACATGTTTCTTTTTACAGTTTTTGTTACACGAGACTCTAACTCTGAAATGCGTCTCCTCAATCCGTCAATCTCTCGCTCGTACTCGTCAACGCGAGACGGCTGTATCAAAAGATGAGGAAGAACCGGAGGACGGTGTATAAAATTGTCCTCATCTGCAGCTGGAGATATAGCTGGAGAGGGAGGCACATAAGATTGTGAAGAAAGCACATAATCTGGACTCTCAACACGAGCGGGTGTGTGGTTGACACAATGAATGTCCCTCCACTGAATGTCATCCGATTCCTGTAACAAAACATGAGGAAGAACCGGAGCGGGAGCAGAAATCTGTAACAAAAGATGACTAGTCGTTTGCTATAAATCAGTAGTCGTCTATACATGTTGTGTCATTTACAATATAAATCAGTAATCGTCTATACATGTTTTGTTATGTACAATATAAATAAATAATCGTTTTCTACGTATATCTAAACATCCTCTGTCGTTGAGTAAACACATATTCCCATGGCGCGGCCACGGCATTTCTAAAATATCTCCATTGTGGGTGATTATACGGGAGTGGTGAGTCTTCATCAAGAACCGCAAGAACGAAGTGAGCACATTCCTCGTTCCCCACACGAAGAATAACAACCGGAGACAATATTTCTGCAGAATTTGGAGAACCTCTAAGCGGAAGTAACAAAAGAGATTGTGAATTGGTTATACATACAATAGGACGGTTAATAGCTGTAGCAATAACCACTCCCATTTCTGGCATAGTCATCCAATAACGTCGGGGTGCTGCACCGTTAAACCAATTCATCGAGTTACGTGTAGATGTAAAAGATTCACCCCACATTTCCCTGTAAACTTCCTCGTGATTGTCTACCTCTTCCTTGGCAAGAGCTCAAATTCTGGGCCACATTTCTTGGTGATGGCCAAGACCTATGGCAACAGCTCGATAGCCACAATTTCCATCACCCTCCACGTTAAAGATCCCTAGGATCCAGCGTCGGAAAAGAGCTGGAATTTCAGTCATACAATATTCGCTATAGTAATCTGGAACATACAAGTGGAGTCCATCAGCATGATTTCCGGATATGTTGTCCACAGGGCATATGACGTCGGGTGAACAAAAAATATTTCATCGAGCTCATTTGTGTGGTCATTTATCCTAGGGTAATATGTATAACCTTTACGTCGCAAATGTACTAAAAGCAGTTGTATCGGAGTCAAATCACCACGACTGTCGCGACGTATCTTTTCTTGTGTATTATACACCGTTTTAATGGTAGACACGTTATTAGGATCCATCTCTTTTATTGAAGAAAGTATAATTCGTGGTGCTACACGCTGTTTTGTCATCTGCCTCACAAAAACTAACTCACTTTCTTTTAATCACATGGCCTGTGAAAAAACATGCAACGAGTCTGAAAAATTATGATTATGCCCCGGACACTTAACCTTCAGTATCCAACCATTAAAATGTTTTATAAATTTCGCTAGTAATCTGAATGGGCAATTACATTTGTCGGTACTAGTCTGCCGTTGAAGTTCATCTTCTAAACCTTCACGTGAAGACGTCCCATGTCTAGAACACAAAAATTCGATAGAGTACTTATAGCCCCTATCTGTTTTACTTTTTCCAATAACAATAACAAAACCAATCGATTCAGCAGTAAATCGCACCCAATTAATTAAATCAACTTCAGTACCGAACACCTATACAATATAAAAACACAACAACCTTTTTATTAATACATTTTCTTAAAAAACTTTATAAAAAACGTTTTCTTATAAAAACTTTTTTATAAATACTTTTTTTTATAAATACTTTTTGTGTAAATATTTAAAAAATACTTTTAATAACTTTTTTTGTAAATACATGTTTTCATATAAAAACTTTTACTTTAAAAAAAAAGTTTATTAATACTTTTAATTTTAAAAAAAAAGTTTGTAAAAAAAAAGTTTTCTTAATAACTTTATTTATTAATACTTTTACTTTAAAAACGTTATTAAAAACGCGTTTTTAGACGCGTGCGTTTTTTGTGTGTATACGTGTGTGGTTCTCGAACGTTGTACGTGTTTCTTTCTCTACCAATCTCTCGCACATGCTTTGGCAGTAGTTATTCCTGTCTCTCTCTCACTTCTGTCAAACGTAAACGTCTCTCTCTCACTTTTGCATACCTCTCTCTCTCTAAAAAGTTTTAGATCTAAACATTTTAGATCTAAAATTTGTATCTAACAAGTATTTTACTTGTTAGATTGTTGATGATGTGGTTGTAGTGGTGAGGTTGTAGTGGTTTACGTATGTTTCGTTGTTAAAGTTTTTAGATCTAAAACTTTTTTTAGATCTTGAAACGTATACGTTGTTGAAAAGATCATGAGGTTTGTAAAAAAAACGTTAAATTTTTTTGATTTTCTTAAAAAGAATGCTTCGTTGTTAAAATTTTGTAGATCTAAAACTTTTTTTGATTTTTTTTGTGGTGATGATGTGGTGGTAGTGGTGAGGCTGTGGTGGTTTACGTATGTTACGTTGTTAAAGTTTTTTGATCTAAAACTTTTTTTAGATCTTGAAACATACACGTTGTTGAAAAAATATGAGGTTTGTAAAAAAGAACTCTAAATTTTTTTGATTGTCTAAAAAACTCTAAAGTTTTTAGATCTAAAACTTTTTTTAGATATAAAACTTTTGTGAGTCTACTGTGGTGGTAGTGGTGATGCTGTGGTGGTTTACGTATGTTACTTTCTTAAAGTTTTTAGATCTAAAACTTTTTTTTGTGGTGATGATGTGGTGGTACTGGTGATGCTGTGGTGGTTACGTATGTTTCTTTGTTTAAAAAAAACTCTTTTTTAAGTTTTTTTTTTAAAAAAAAATCATCATTGCCTTTTAGATCTAAAGAATTGTTTGCTTATTGTTTATATGTTTGTTTTGCAGGTTTGCCTGCATATGAGGACCCTTTTGTGGGCAAAGCCCATGTTATACTTGGCAGGCACCTCACGTTATCCTTGGCATTACTGGATGGTAAAGTGATTCACTTTGCAACTGTAATGAAAAAAATTTTGTTTTTATATTAAAAAATTTCATTACTGGATGGTAAAGTGACCATTTAAGGTCATTTTGCAACTTTAATGAAATAAAAAAGGCAATGATGATTTTAAAAAAAAAACTTAAAAAGAGTTTTGGCGAGGCAAAACTGAATTTGCAGCCAACATGAGCTATAAAGCTAATAATCTGAGCATTTGATAAGTTGTTTACCTCTTGTGTGTTAAATGGTGAATTAGACATGGTGGTTGATTGTTGTTGTTGATCTGGACCACTAGTTGTTGATCTGGACCACTTGTTTGTGTTGTTGCTTTCACCTGGGATTATATGGGGTGCCTGCCTAGGATTATGTTGTTGTTGGTGTGTTTCTGGACCACTGGTATTGTTGTTGGTGTTGTTGCTTTCACCTGGTATTGTTGTTTGTGTTGTTACTTTCACTTGGGATTGTTGTTGGTGTTGTTGGTGTTGTTGCTTTCATATGGGATGGTAACTTGTGAGAATCTTAGTACTTGTGAACTTTTGAGAATCTTAGTACCGAATGTGAACTTTTGCAGTGGTAACTTGTGAGAATCTTGTTCAAAACGTGTAACTTGTGAAACCGGTGAGTCTTGTGCTTGTGCAGATTTGTGAGGCTTGTGCAGTTTTGTGAGTGCAGTTTTGTGCAGTTCATGTGAATTGGTGACTTTGTGCAGTTGTGACTAAAACTTTTCCGAGGCGATGATGATTTTTGAGCCTAAAAACTTTAAAAACTTTCCGAGGCGATGATGATAAAAACCGAATGGACGGTAAAGTGAGATCAAATCTCACTTTGCAACCTTCGGCGTTGAGCCTAAAATTTTTCCTCGGCGATGATGATTTTTGAGCCTAAAAACTTTCCGAGGCGATGATGAAAACCGAATGACGGCAAAGTGGGATAAAATCTCACTTTTGCAACCTTCGAACCGAATGACAGCATAAAAAGAACTTGTATAACCAAAAAAAAAAAACTTGTAAAATTGTAAAACCAAAAAAAAAGTTGTAAAAAAGTGGTATAAGTAATAAAAAAAAACTTGTAACAAAAACTGTAAAAAGAAACATGTAAAAAAAAGTGTATAAAAAACTTGTAAAAAAATAAGTGATAAAAAAATAAGTTGTGAAAAAACTTGACACGGAAATCGAAAAACCAATCATTGATACCAATGATTGGAAACCAATGATTGGCACGGAAACAGAGGCAAAATTACAAACACCTCCAACCAAAGGGTGCCTGCATAGGAGGACCCTTGCTCTATCCTTATTGTTTTAGTATAGTGTTGGTAGTATAGACTTTATGGGACTTTGGACATTAGTAGAAATTGAATTGTCAAAACCTTGACCCTATTAGGAAGTAGGATTTAACTTAACTTCATATTTGAGCATGTTGTTGTTGCTCGCAATTTAACAACTTAACTCAATATTAGGAAGTAGAATTCCAGTTAGGTTAGAAATGTATGTGTATTATAAAGCCAAGGCATAAAGACAACGTATGATCAATGTTATAAATAGCGCGAGGCGTGATGTGGCGGAATAATCAAGCCTCACGCTTTAGCAGACAAAGCGAAGCTTTTGCGTTTATAAGACGTGACATAAGACGACACAACATATAAAAATATTTATATATCTATATCATATTTCATATATACCGAGTTAAAAAAAAACGTGCATAAGGCGGTATAAAACATGCCGTGTCGACATGACCAAGCTTCACATCTTTGCGAAGCTTTTATACGACTTTTAGAACCATGCGTATGGTGTCGACAAATCCTACATCAAAATCTGTGTGTAATAACTTTTGTTCTTTAATAACGCATTTCTTTATAATCTACTACCAATGGTCCAAACATAATTTTGTTTACATTACTATTTATTTTTGGAGAATGATAAATGGACCTAACTAAAAAGGCTTAAAAAGAGATCTAATGCATAAATGAATTGTACAGTAACAGTACTGTACAATTTATTTATGCATTAGGTCTCTTTTTAAACCTCTTTAGTTAGACCCATGTATCAAAGCTTTTTATTTTTATGACCAATAAGAAAAAACCTTATAATTCATGTGTCTCATCTTGTCAAATTACTTATGTAAGAGAAATTAGTGAATACTATGGTATTTATATAGTGTTTTGTGATGACAATATTCAGTTCACATGTTCTTAATTTACATATCTCAATTTTGGGTCAAGGTTTTGACAATTCAATTTCTACTAATGTCCAAAATCCCATAAAGTCTATACTACCGACACTATACTAAAACAATAAGGATAGAGCAATGGTTATCAACCACTCTTTTATTATGACATGTGATGTACTTTTTTTCTTTGGTCTTTGACATGTGATATACTTTTGTAGTGTAGGTAGAGTAAAAAAGTCACTATCATAATAAGTGTCTCGACAAGCTACATTGAAAACAACAGTCTAAAAAAGTCACTATGCAGGGGTGTTTGTAATTGTTGTCCTTGAGTGCTTCAGAAACCCATGTGCATGATCTACCCAAACAGTTTACTTTTTCAGTTTTTGTCAATTTGTCAGTTTCACCCCTTCACGTTTTTTTTTTGAAATAACCCCTTCACGTTCATAAGGAGTAGATTTGACAACGCAGCTATAAAATGATATCAATTGTTAAACGTTAATTTTGACATGTTACCATTTTTAAAACCTCTCATAAACCTTAATTCAAATTCCAAAGCCTCATATTTTTAGTTATTCTCAAATTATATTTTACAAAATTTATAACAGTATTTAACACTGTTAATTTTATTGAAATAATTACCAACAAAATTAAACTAATATTTTGCCAACATAATCAGCATCAAAGTTTGGAAACATCAAGATTAGATAACACCCATATTTCACTAAAATATACCATTTTAAATCAATAACAAAACACACATATAAATATCCACCAGGAGGTGCAGTTTTTGGCGGAAGGAAGCATATCCGAAAGTGAGCAGCAAATTCCGGCGATAGTGGGGACAAACCCGAAAAATAAAGCAATGAAAAAACTTAACATCATGAAAAATGCATAGATATATGAAATGCACCATGAAACATGAAAAGCATATAGATCTATAAAAAAAATATATCAATCCTTAAAAGAATGCATAGATCTATAAATAAATGCTCAGAAAAACCCTCAAAAGCCGGGGTTTGTTTCAGTTGTTGTGCCTCGGTGATGAAGTTTTCTATGGTGGTAGGATTCGGTAGTGGTGGTCGGCTGAGGAAAGGATGAGTTTGTGTGCGTGTGAGAGAGAGATTTTATGAGAGAGAAGTGGAAAAAAAGTGATGAGAGTAAGAGCACAAGGTATCGCGCATTATTGGTATGCCACTTCAGCGTCACATCATACACCTTCCAATAAGTCACCAGTAACTAAAACACCCTCCCTCATAACACACCACTAACATGTTATTGGGTCTCACAAAACACCCCACTAAAAATACCCACTCACTCACAATACACAAAAAAACAAAACAAAAAAACCACCAAACATCACACATGGCTTGAGCCATGGGAATGGCTCAAATACCTTTGGCTCACAAATGGCACCAAGTGGTGGTATGGTTTAGATCACCAATGGCATGAAAAATGAACCTTTGGCATGTTAAAAGCTCCACATACCTTGTGCTCTAAGAGCGGAAGGTTTCATAACAAACCCTCATCACTTCATCAGTGCCACCTCAGCGCAACGTCAGCATCCCACTTCTCCACAAATAATCACAACAAACCCACTTCACTCATAACAAACCTCAACCTCTTCATTTGGGGCCCACCACTACCACTTTATTTTTTTTATTCAATTTCATTTCCAAATAAACTAAATTCATTTCATTCAAAAAAAAAAAAAAATACATAACACAATAATAATAATAAAAAAAACGATACGGAAAAAAAACGCCACGAGTAAAAAAAATACAACACATACTAATGGATCGGATCTTCGACATCCCACTTCGGGCAATTTTTCAAAATCTCCTAAACGTGAAAATACTTGAACTCCTTTCCACCAAATTGTTGTTGAAAGTTTAGTTTCGCATTTTCGAGATGATTGTGGTCATTTTGACCACTTCGATGCTGCAAATGTTTGTAAATTGCGTTGAATTTTTTGCAATCGACGTTAATCCTTGTCCATTTACCCGTGATTGATTTTTTTGTACGATGGTCATCGGTAGTCTGATTATTGAACATCTGCATAATGTCGTTCCAAAAAATATTTTCGGAACGGTTATTTTCCATATCTATAGCTTGCGAAATTTCTATCCAAACTTGCGCAAGCAACATTTCTTCAGACTTGTTCCACTTTGGATTTTGAGACATTTGTATATTTTTTTTTGAATTGATGTAGATGTGAAAAAACGATGGTTATAAATTGTTATTTATAGGGGTGGTTTTCAAATTTAAATTCTAAAATTCAAACTCAAAATTCAAATTCAAATTCGAAACCGTATACTTTTGAGCGGCGTAATTCAAATTCAAATAGGAGCGGGCTAATTCAAATTCAAATAGTGGCGGGGTACTTTAAAATTCAAATTCAAATTTTAAATTCAAACGGTATAGTTTTGAGCGGGATTATATGAGCCTACATATACCACCCTACCAGTCACAAGTTACACACACAACTCACATAATTCACACACAAAAATGTCTCGCAAAAATTTTTCTCAGCAATTCCCAAGTCCAGAAAAGCTGCCGGAAACAAGCTTTTCAACTTCACCACAATTTCCTCCAACTAGCTTTTCAGCTTCACCACAGTTTCCTCCAACAAGCTTTCCACCTGAACTTGAAGTTTACTCAACACCACCGGAAAATGTCTTCCCGGTGGGTTTTGAAAACATCCCATACCTCCCAATTGTTCCAACTCCACCTGTGAACAGTCCATAGGTGGATCTTCAAAACCACCCCAGCGGGTTAAGTGAGGCTTCCCTCCGGCAACTAGAACAAGATATTCAAAACGGTAGGGAGATTATAGAAGAGCATGCACGTGAGGAAGCTGCTCGCCTTGAGCAAGAAGCACGGGAATCTTAATACCTCCAAGACAACTACTTCGACATAATGGAGCGTCGGCTCTTTAATGGGGAGTTTGGATCCCCTTCAAGTTCTGAGGGTTGGGTCTCAGATGATTCGTTTTTTTTAAGTTTTAGTAGTTTATTTCCATCAGTATGCGTTTATGTATTTCATGTTTTTATGTTGTTTTTTATTAGGGAGATTATGTAGTTTTTTATGTTTAAGCGTATTATGTATTTCATGTTTTTAGTTAATTGTTCAAGTTTCAGTTTAAGGTTTTTATCATTATGCGTTTATGTTTGCATTTTTTTTCCTCCACGAACCTTTCAATCTATTCAAAAAACACTTCACCTTATTAAAACTCAAAACATGAAATATCACTTTATATAAAAAGAAAAGAGAGAAGAAAAAAAAAGTACAAGTCTCAACCTCGTTGTGCAGACGACGAGGCATCCCACGGCGAGGCACGGCGAACGTCGCCGGTGTGGCGGCGAAGGAAAACGAGAGTCCAGCTCGGACCACGGCGAGGCACAACGGGCCGACACCTTCCCTTCTTAATGGTTGTAGGGTGGTATTTATTTGTGTTGATATGGAATGGTTAGGTTCGGATGTTGGTTGGGTGTGTGTAAATTTAAGGTTTGTATGTTGCTTTGGGTGGCTGAATCTTAATATATAGGGTGGGAATTAGGTTAGGGATATTGGTGTTTTATAAGAGAGTATATATATATATATATATATATATATATATATATATATATATATATATATATATATATATATATATATATATATATATATATATATATATATATATATATATATATATATATATATATATATATATATGCACAAGTGTCAAATGAAGTGCACCATTCAGAATTTACTATATTTTATATTTCTAACTTTCACTCTTCATAACTAAATGACACGTATACGTGTGAGAATTCTTTTGTATTGTTATACGTAGTTTTTTTATGTATTATCTATAATCCAGTTTTTTAATTGTATTTATTACCAATATCTACTCCCACAAAACTGAATAACCAATATCGACACTATTTTTTCACATTACAAAAATGGACATGGCGAGCATGTACATTTGCTCTCCAACCTCGTTTGCTCACTACTTTCGTAAAATGGCATGAAAAGCAAACTAGATGGCAAGAGAGTATTTTACTTGCCACTTACACGTGTCACGAGCATATGACTTATTTCATAAAATGGCATGGACTCATGGAGAGCAAAATGGATGGCAAGCAAAGTATTTCGCCTTCCATTTACACGAGCATATAGCCTATTTCATAAAATGGCATGAAGAGCAAAATGGATGGCAAGCAAAGTATTTTGCTTGCCACTTACACGTGTCTCGAGCAAAATGGCATGACGAGTAAATAAATGGTCGAGCAAACTTGTTTTGCCCGCTATGTCTTATTTCGTAACACAAACTTCAAAGGTAGATATTGGTGAAACAGTTTTCAAATCGTCCATACTAAAGATTTTCACTTTTTAATTTAGTATAATAACTCATTTAATCTTCAAAAGTTCAATCACCAATTTTTGTATTAAAAAAACTATTTATGCAAAATCTTATATGAATACTATTCCTGTGTCTAATTCGTTTAATATTTTAAGTGAGTTGAAAAAGGAGGATAATATCGATATTTTTAATGAGCCTAATGTTATGGAGGCCAGTGTGGCGTCTACTAGAAAATTTGGGCAACGGGCTCCTTTCAAGAAGTTACCCAAAAAGATTGGTATTTGGTCTAGCAATCCTGACCTGTCTCTTGGGGGTTTTGTGTTGGGTGGGTCTGATGAGGATCAACTATTTGAACCCTCTGTTGCTAAAATCGGCCTAAGCGGCCGATTAATCAGCGATTAATCGCTAGGCGGGGGTTAACTACCCTGATTTTTACTAATCGGTCTTATTAATCGGTTTGGTGATAAATTGGTTAAATTAGACATAAATCGACCAAATCGGATAAATTGGCCACCCCGATACGGATAGAAATCGGCTAAATCAAATATAAATCGGTCAAATCATGCATAAATCTGATAAATCGAGAAAAAAAATCGGCTAGATCGGCCAAATAGAACATATAATTTCAAAATTTATAATTTTATATATAAAAATCCAATTCAATAATCACCGCCTAACCTGTTAATCGCTAGGCGGTACCCGACCGCCCAGCTACCGCCTAGGGATTTTTACAACCTTGTTTGAACCTAATGATGACATGTCTAGGTATATGTCATAGTTTGGAGGAGGTTTACAGCTTGAAGGTGATGATTTTGATTTTTCTAACGGATACGAGGCTTAGGTTTATGACTTACCTGGGCAACTGCATGCGTTTTGTGATTAGTTTGATATCCATCTTAAGAATCGTGTTAGGAAGTAGATGTATTGTTTTTGGTTTTCATAAGATTGACATGTCTTTCTTATGTGGTGTGTAGGTTTGTAGCGATTTAGGTGCTTGGTGTTGGCCTATGTAACGGTCCGAGATGAGAAATTTCACCCTCATCCGTTGTACTTAAATACCTTTTTGGAGTAATATAGTTTACCAGAGAATTTCTCCTTTACCCAAACAAGAAAACATTTTTTATGCTGGTCGTGTCATGATAACCTTGTTTGATTATTAAATATTCCAAGTTTTCATAAAATTGATCGGATTAATAAAACTTTTAAATGTAAGAATTTGAGATCGAGTGATGAATATAAAAAAAGAAAGGAAAATGATAGAATCAAACATTAGGCCAATGCTAATGGTAATTTTTTTCTTGCCAATCGACCGAGTAACCCAACCGGTTCTCCCACTAACTTAACCATTGGTGATCACGTCGCCCCTAAACTTTTCAAAGTTATGGTTGGCCTGCCAACCAAAACTTTCATTCTCTTTTGCGTGTGTATTTTTTTATTAGTTTTTGTGGGATATGTTTTTTGTTGTGGTTGTGGTCGGCTTATCAACAAATTGTAGTTGGGTGTAATTTTGTAGAAAGAAAGCTGGCGTAACGTTAATGTGATATGAGGTGACCACAATAGTTATGGTTAACATTATAATCACCCGTAGCTACTAATCCACGAGATTTGAGCCTAGCGCTAAATAAACTCAATCGGGTAAAGTCGAATCCCAAAACTAAAACCACAAGAAACTAGTTTTACCCATAATACTAAAATTAAGAAACATCATCAAAGCGAAACGAACCGAAATCGTGCTACACACGATTCCGAATCCTAAATTTGATTATTACCTTAATTATGAATTGTGTTGGAGATTAGGGTTAATTTAGGTTTTAGAAACCCTAGTTATGCGCTGAAATAAAATAGTACATTCTAAGGCTATTTCATGTGTTTATGAAATCCTAAGGGTGTTTTTGAAACCCTAAATGTGTTGTTATGTGATTTTGCTTGAATGTTTAATCGATTGATTTTTTTTATGAAAGTTAAAATCATTTAATTTAATTATTTATTTCCGACAAATATTTCAATTATAAGATAGTTGTTTAATTTTGAAATTAAATTGATTTGATATTTATCAATGAGTAAAATACACCGTTCGTCCCTAATCTTGTATATGGGCATCACGTTGAACCCAACCTAGGCGTTTTCATCGCTGGAGGTCCAAAACAATGCTTTTATACTCTAGACAAGTCCCTTGACCAGGATTGCCAAAGTCAACATAAATTTTATTGGTTTACATCGAGTGTATAATAGACCATTCACAATTTTAACATGTCATAGTTAAAATCTAACCCAACCTTCAACCATATTAGTACCGGCAACACACAACATTGAACCCTAAATACAAGCAACACACATTCTACCCAAAGAAAAAAAATGGGACAAAACGATAATGGGAAGGCTTTGTTGAGTTCGTTGAGGAAAGAAGACTACCCAAATGAAAAGGGTTTGGGTGTTAAGAAGGAAAAGGAAGAGGCTGACATCATGTTATCAAAGGTTAATGATTTGGGAAAAAGGATTACAAATCTGGAAATTTTGTTTAAATATCTTAAGGAAAGGAAGAAAATGAAAGAAAAGGATGATAGGGAGAGTTGTAGGTCTAGCTAAGTGTATGTTTAGATGATAGGAAACTTTGTAGTAGTTGTGAACATGAAATCAATCAATAAAAAATTGGGTTCTTATGTAAGTAAGGTTGTGCATTGTAACTGCTTGAAATCGTTGTGCATTTGTTAATAGGTTTGACTTACCCAAGTCATACCACAATAGTAAGTTACAATTTGTGGCATTTCATAAATTTGTTTGACTTGGGTAAGTCAAAATTCAAGATCTTACAATTTAAGGCATTGGGCGTGTTCAGTCCCACTGTCAACACTAACACCATACCAATTTCTTCCTAAACAATACACCATTGTCAATACATTATGATTTAGTGCTAAAACATTCTCATTTTCAACACATATTTATAAACCACTGCCTTTGGTTTTGCTGATACAACTTTTGCTGATAAAAGGGGATGTTTGGTTTTACTGATACAAGGAGATGTTTGGTTTTACTGATACTAACTAGAAACAATACATCCAATATCACAATACAAGAACAGATTAAATACATAAAACTTAGATGATATTTCATCATTAATATAGTTGGTTACAAGAACAGAAACAACTAGATCAAACCATGACCAACAACCGAAGAAAATATCCAATTTACATACTGCTAGGAATTGGAAATTCCATAGTGAAGTGTCGGTCACCCCATCTATAGTCTAGCATATGTTAGCTCGTAGACATATCGCTATTTACTGTTTTATTAGTTAGTTATTAGCCTAGTTTAGCGTAGTGTAACACCGTGGAGGAAGGACGAGTCCTTACCCACTGTATACCTGATCCACAGGCCGTCAGGAGGTCGTTTACTTGTAACTATAAATACCCCTTCCATCCTTGGAAGGGGTGGTGCTTCTCATAATCTAACATTTCATTTTTTTAAAGCAAGTCTCTAACAAGAACACCCATATCTTATCTTTCTCTCTCTAAATGGCTAACATGTATTTTCATCATCCAAGACCACCCGAATCATTAAACAACATACTATTTACGATCCTACAAATGGTACTAGAGCCTAGGTTTTGTTGTTTTAATGATTCGTATGGGTTTTAGTGGTTTTCTTGTATGCGGTTTGTGTATGGTTGATACGGTTTGATTCGTTTTTGGTGATGTTAAAATGAGTTTAATATGGTTTTGTTGAAGCTAGTTGTTGTAATAATCTGTTTTTTAAAGCTTATGTCTTAACTGATTTTTACAAAATTTCTGCTGTTTTTGAAACTTGAATGTTAAATTGAATCTCCTGTTGGTTTCAAAACTGTTCTTGTAAAACTGTCCAATATTTTTGGTTCTGTTGGTGTAAAACTGCGGTTTGCTGCTTTTTGTTAAACTGCTTATTGGTCATAGATGGCAAAACTGGTGCTGCTATTCTTTAATGTTGTTTGTGGTCAGATTCTTGGTAGAGACTTGTCCTTATTATTGTCCAGATTCATTGTATGGTCAACAGGTCAAAGTCGAGTTGTGATTTGTGGTCCTTTATTGAAAGCGACTTGTCCAATAATGTTCTATAGCGACTTGTCTAACTAAAATGGTACTATGCAGTTTGTCAGTCACAAATACTGGAAGCGACTTGACATTGGTCAATAGCGACTTGACATTGGTCAATAGCGACTTGACTATTGAGTCAATAGTGATTTATGCTTGTACCTGGCGATTTGTGGTTATTTGACTATTGAGTCAAATAAAATATGCAGCGACTTGTGTAAAAATGATAGAAGCGACTTGTATGCGTTTTGACCATACTACTTTACCAGTTTGACTCTGTTTAACTGTTCAGCATACATCACAAATTTACCACATGAATCAACCACAAAGACTACAACTACAACAAACTTCAGCTTAAACATCATCCACATACAACATCTTACCACATCATTCAAATTTAAACCACAACTATTATACAAACTCTCATCTCAGGTTAAATGTAATTATCTATATCAAACATCTGTCCAAATCTCAGAAAATATAAGGAAACCAAAAATCGAAATGATATTGTAAGTGTTAGGTTCCCATATTAGTAACACAAGCATCAATAGAAGAAATAGAAAGAAGAGATCGGATGAACAACACACACACACACGATATAAGTATAAGAAGTGTTATGCGTAAATGTAAATGTGTGAATTGAACAACCAACCCTCAAGTGAGGGTATTACAAAGGTATTTATAGGAGAGGGAGCTAGGGCAACACTCCTAGTCCGTTCCTTTCCTTATTGGACTTGGGCCAAGGCTTATGGGCATTCTACATAAGCCTTAGCTTAATAACAAACATAAAGGCCATATTAAGCTAACTATTACATATGAATCACTAACACTTGAATTAAGGTTTAGGAGTGATTCCAACAATCTCCCCCTAAGTGTTAGTGATGAATGAAAGAGTGATAAACGATGTAGGTGCTGATGTAATAGTAGCATTGATGTCTTCTGACATTCTTCTTTCTTGTGAGAAGAAGTGTCTTGATTCGAACAATCTCCCCAGTGTAGAGAAATTGTTTCCTTTGAAGTATTCTGCTTTGACGTCATCATTTTCTTTGTTCTTTAATCTTTGTTCTTTGTAATGGTAGTGATAGTATGTTGTTGTTGTCTGCATCAGGTATGCTTCGTTGCTCCAGTGTCTCCACCTCATTCTTCAACATGCTCATACGCTCTTTGATGTTGGATTTCAGTACTGATGAAGTTCTCTTAGTCTTTAAACTTTGTAGATTCTTTGACTTTGATGAATCATTCTGACTGTGTGTTGCTTTTTGAGAGATCTTCCATTAGTATGTTGTTGGTATGAGCATGTGAAGAATCTGCACGATCAGTCCACTCCAGAGCTTCCATAAGAAGAAAACATAAGAAAGGTTAGTAATAAGCGGATTCCGGCACTTACAAGTTTGAACTTCGAGAGTGTTAACAGCATAGTGTGAATACACAACTCTAATTCTCACAAAGGCCGTTCCTGAACTGGAGTCCCACAAGTGAGATAATGCGATGTACCGAAGTACACCTATAGTTTAGATGAGTCGCTGAGGTACATGTGACAACCCGTACTTTTAGGTCATTTCTCGACACAATTTATGCCTCATTATATCAACATTAATCGTAAACTTGGTTTACTTGTTCCAAATTCGCGTAACCTTTATGGTTTAGCGGCGAATTCATGATCATAACATCACGTACATTTCATATGGACTAAGATTAGTCTACATTTCATTGACATCATTTGCATCATGATAGTTCATTCATGACATTTCATTTCACATTTGTCGCGTGATTTTTATATTTAATAATCGTTATCGCGTGAGTTATTATTTTGTGTAATTAATCCGTTACTTTCAAAAATGATCCCGATGTATTTTTAAACTTACATTTAGTTTATAAAAACTATATTTTGAGTTTTCCTAATGTTTTAAATTTATTTGGTACATAAATCGTTAAAGTTAAATTATTACGTCGTTTTTCTTAAAAATTATACGATAATTATTTTATCACCCAAATTTCACAAGGAATGTATTTTTACAATTTTTATTATCTCATTACATTCTATTTTGACCTATTAAAAACTTACTTGTACCAAAAATTTCCATTTACCCTTACTTGTACATTTTCTACACATTTACTTGCACTTTTGTCAAATTTTATACAAAGTTTATGCATTTAAAAAAAAAAAAAAAACAAATATCTACCAAGTACCTCCCCCCTTGGCCGACCAAGGGGGAGGGCTTGCATTAAAATGAGCATGGTTACTTGATTGTTAATAAATGTTCTCATACAAAAGTCTTACTTACACTTTTTCACTCATTCATTTCACAAGTTATTTCTCAAGTGTTAAAAACATTTTCTCTCTTCTTTGGGTCCTTATTCAACCGGTTCTACATCAAGCTCAAAAGGGATCATCATCTTTTTTTCAAGTTCTAGCAATACAATCTAGTTTATACTCTTTATAAGGTTTTGAAATAAAAACCAAGAGTATTTAAGTTTGACCTTGTTACTTGCACCTCATCATATTCACTTGTAAGCTTGTTTCTATCATTTTTCATGTTTCCTCTTCATTTCATATGTATCTTTTCATTTTTGGAGCAACATGCAAGACATATGTGATTTATACCATTTTTACTTGATTTTAGAGTTATATATATAATATGGTCATCCTATAATTATCCCCTTGGTATTCATTGGTCTTGATGATGATTAGGAACCCATGACACCCTAAGAAGGTGTATGGTAGGATTAGATTAGCTTTGGAGTTGATTTGAAGGGATTAGAATAGGTTTTGTCCGAGAAAAACTATTTTCAATACGTATAAATTATGTTCTGTTCTTGTTTCGATTTTCTGGAAAAACCGACAGTTGGTACGAAACTTTGGCTTTGATATTTAGAAAATATACTTTAAAACGAATCCGTGGCCTTTTGAACAGATAAAAACGGAGTTATAACGAAGAAGTTATGGATTTTACAAGTTTGACGACGAAATTTATACTTTTCTGAAAATTCAGCAAGCTGTTTTTACTTTGTCCGAGTCAAAAACGAGCCTTAAGCTTTGCAAATTATTTCGACTTATCAAAAATATATTAGTTTACTTCGATACGAAGCTAAGGACGTATTATACGTAGAAAACGGATTTGAAACGACAAAGATATGCACGTTTTCATAAACTTGCCGTAACTATTATTTTCTGAAAAACTATATTATTTTTACGATACAAGTGTTACGGTAGCTGTAACGTCCATGTTGAGGGCTGTTTTTAACGAGGTTGTGAAACTTTTTGGAAAGAAATGTTTTCTAGTAAAATCAAGATCACCGGCCATATTTTTCAAAACGGCAAGCCGTTTGTATAGCGGAGTTTTAGTAAATTAATTACGGATGTTCAAACTTGGCCAAAACTCATTTTCTGCACAACAATTAGCCAAAATCACTATCTTTAACCCTTATTATCTTTATGTTCGAGACCTTTTGGACGAAAACTCCTGAACTGAAACTTCTAGATATCGATACAAACTTTCCAAAACCGTCGAGTTCGTTCTCTAACGATCGACGTACACCGTTTTACGACTAGTTTTCCAAAGCCATTTTTGTTAATTTCATGATATTTCCGACGACATTGTTTTGCGTCGAAAAGTGATAATTTCACCATAAATCATTATAAAACCATTGTAGGATGACATTTTGACGTAAATACTTGTAAAGTGATTTTTGATTGGTCAAGACGTCAAACGAGTATTTTTCGACGATAAGTAATATTTTCAAAACTCACAAATGGTATAAATAACATACGAAATGCATGCATAACATTACATTGCAACTCATTACGTATCATATCCTTCACAATAGGTCAAGATTAACGTATCACATTACATCTCGGTGTACTCACTTTTGTCGTCGCATCATTCCACCAAGTGAGTTTTCATAGCCCCACTTTTAATTGTTTTGTACTATTTTTGGGGGAGATACATGCTCAACTACTTGCTTTCATTTACACAAGTACTTTAAACTTTTACTGATTACCGTGAGTTTCATAGCCCCTACTTTTACTTGTTTTCATAACTGTTTTGGGGGAGATACATGCTCAATTATTTTCATAACTATCATGATTATTTGAAACTACATGTTTAACTGAACTGAATGCTTAGTCATGCGTAGTAACAGTTTTGCCACACTTAGAACTTCCATATCATATTCATTGAGCTAATGGTCTTGGTATATTCATTGAGCTAATGGTCTTGGTATATTCATTGAGCTAACGGACTTGGTATAATATTGATCTAACGGACTTGGATAATGTTGAGCTAACAGTCTTGGTATAACATTGGGCTAACGGACTTGGTATATTCATGTACTAACGGGCTTGGTACAATCATGGACTAACGGTCTTGGAACGATTTGATCAACACTCATATTTGTTATATCAAGTAACTATTGATACATTAAGTTAGGCACTATTTTGTGAATTCATTTGACGATGTGGGCTTGAACATAAACTATATTACATTATGGCAATGGGTTGTGAATACACAGGTTGCAAGTTTTGTATGGGCGGAACTTGGAACTGAGTGGATTTACGATGCCTTTGCTGCATAAACGATTTTTGAAAGTCTTTACATTTCAACATAAACTCTATGAACTCACTCAACCTTTGTGTTGACACTTTTAGCATGTTTTATCTCAGGTATCTAGGGCATTCACTTCATGGCATGCATTTGGACACATCATGGAGTCGTGGTGACGACGCGTCTCACTTGGGTTTTATGCACTTTAAAACATCGTTTGAATTGTAACAAACTTATTTCCGCACAAGTTGATTTTCATTTGGGACCTACTTTGTAAACTCTGATTGTTTTATTAAATCAAACGATGTTCTTTTCAAACGACACTTTAGGTCGTTCAATATAACTGTGATTGTGGTGCTATGACAGTCTATCCCCAGGAATTCCATTCCACTGCAAAACAGGTAATTTGGGGGTGTGACAGTACACCGAAGCATCACCTCACGACTGTAGACCGTTTGAGACACACTAAGCGTAATCCACGGGGAGTTACCGAAGTGACCTGCTATCAGGGCTGTTTGATGTTGACCCTGGCAGGAGTTTCCATTCAATCACTGAGGATCACAATTGTGAACCTCTCATAAATGTTCTCGACAGATTGCTAGGATCTGTGTAGGACTCGATAACGTACCACTGTTGTTCTTATTGTTGAACAATAAGTGATGAAATGTCAAGTGTACCTGTGAGATCTTTTAATGAATCTCGTGGCTCTAGACTCTATAGTGCGTTTTGGTTTTCCTGAGCGGAGACTAGGGAGAGGGTCTCCTTCTTCAATACCAGCAATCTCTAAGAGAAAGCCGATAGTTTACGTAGGGTTCCCTGTGAGAATGAAACAAGCTTCTGTTGAGAGAAACTTGAGTGGCTAAGAAGGTTTAGTGCATGCGTCACTGGGTCCATGCCGACTTTTAATCTTCAATACCGGTGTCATCAAGTGACAACCAGTAGCATATGAATTGAACCCGGTGTCTGCCCTAAGTTGAATAATCTGGAGGGCTATTTCTTTTCACCCTTTTCTTTGCATTTCTTTTTAATTCTTCAACTCCTTCTTTCTCCGATTCTCATTTTCTCCTTTTTATAATCATACCTAAGGACTTCTAATTCTAACTATTGGTAGTGTCCTTGGGTAGATCCCTCCGGCTCTGGCGGATCATAGGACGATTATTCCTAACCTTAATCACCTTATAACTCCATTGCCATAAAACCATTTTCATGAAAATCTCTCGAAGTGTTTGTAAATGAAAAACATGTTTGAACACTTCAAGAGTTTTAGATTTTCAGAAATACTCCCCCTCCACATGTGCTTGAGAGTTTTGACAGAAATCTGCACAGTGAGGAAAGAGCTCGCACTTTTTGAATTGATCGACTCAAGATAGACAATCCCCCGCGAGACACGGTTACGTTGAATAGTTAAAGAGATACATTGTTAGCTTTTAGGTGACAACTAGCTCTAATAACTACCTTGAAGGTGTGGACAATCCTCGAAGGTTGTCAAACCCATCAAAGTTCATGTCTGCCAAGAGTTTCTCGAACGGTACATTCTACTCGGACAAGTCCTTTGCGAGACACGTTTACATCACTAGCGAACTAGCTTGAAATTATTACCCGTCCCGGACAAGTCTTTTCGAGTTACTAACATTTCAGATCTCGTCAATTCGTTGGTTAAGTCTATAGCACAAAGATTCATTTGCAATTTCAGAACATATTTCTTATCACATAATTTTCTCCCCCTAAAAAATGGCATATAAGTATGTTATTTTTGACGAAATGTTGAGAATAAATATGACCATTTTGAGTTTTGTGGGAAGATTACTTACAAAGAACATTTTGGTGAACAAAGTTTTTAATCAAATACTCCTCCTCAACAAGTGATATTAACGGTTGAGGTTTTGAAAATCATAAGGGGAAGTACTTGTTCTTTTGAGAAAAACCTTTTAAAATTGAAAGGTTTGATAGGTTTTACTCAAAAGTAAGAAGCTTTCGCTCCTTTTATAAGGATTGTGGCACTGAAGTGTACCACATGGTCCTTTCATTACAAGAACGGGTTGTACACTGTTGTGTGTGCAGAAGCCATTGTCATTAAATGATCACACATCCAAATTAATATGAAATTGAAACAGTTTAAGGGGTACCAGGTAGTCCAGTAATATCACCAGGAATGCGAACTGGGCGTTGATAGCCTGTGAGATTTATCCTGGGACGACCACCTACGAAGCTCTCTAGAGTTCTGAACTGGTCCCTTCTGTACAACCTTTCATCGATCCTAGTGACGATCCTCTTCACATCCCGTCTTTCCTGAGAATTCCATCGCTTTTGAGAACCAATACCTTCATGTAACCCCTTCAACCTATAAGCCAAGCCATCCCTGACCTTCTTCAGTGTATGATCCCCAAACTTATGAAGATCTATACACGCCATCAAGCAGTTGCGATGTAGTTCACTGCGGTAAACTACTCCAAACGGTTTGCTGATGAAAGTGTATTGTGAAAGATGGTCGATGTCAGGAAGTTCTAACTGAGGTCTGGTGAGGTTGACACGAGTCTGATATGATTCAACAGCAAGTTGTAAATCTTCTACACGTTCCTGGATCACTATGCTTCTGATGAAGATAAGCAAGGACTTGATGTATTCACATTGAATTTTAGTTAAGAATTGTCTCATTCTTCCCTGTACCTTGGCAAGATACATATCTTCAATGTCGTAGAGAGACAAGTTCTGAAAGTCCGCTTCACAGAATTCATAGTCTCTTTCGTCTTGTCTTTTGACCACGATAGTCTTGAGGAAGGTGTAATCCCATTTAGACGAAATAGTGACATGCTTAATAGCAACGATCCCTTTTGCACTGTCACTTCATGTTGAGACTTTCGAACCTGGCAGTTTTTGTAGTAGATTCGTCGGCGTTCCGGCCAATGGTAAATCCCGTACATTGCATCAATGTCATACCGTTCCACACTATTGGAAAACATGTGGGTAGCCTTTTATTTGATGGCTATGCAGTTGGAGTATATGGCTGCCGGGAACGGAAGTGTAAGTGATGTAGCGTATTTCTTTGAACCATCGCTACCGCGTAGAAGAAATTTCAAGTCATTGTTGAAGAAGTAGCGGAACGGAATCTTAGGTTGATCTGGTTGGCCAATCGTTGGTAGAGGTTTAGACCAGTCGGTGTAGTATGGAGCCTTGTCTTGTCTGGTGAAGTCGATGTTTGTTTCAGGGTTGAGCCAATCAATGTTGTTAGACATGGCTCATGCTATGTTTTCAAGGTGATACTCAACTTCAATAGCACTTTCCGAGCTGTCTTTGAGTAGTTGAAATGCTTCATTCTTGATTCGTTTCAACTCTGATTTCGTCATCTTATTCACTCGAAACTTTTCTTGCAGTAACTTAGCATGCTCCAATGTACGACCTTCTATCACATCTTGACCTTCAGGTGGGTAGGGAGTTGAATTCACAAGGGTAGAAAACCAGTCATATTCAGTGTCATCGACGTCTAGCCATGATACAACATCAGCCTTAGGTGTCTTCTTCTTCTTTTTCTTTGGCCTAGATGAGGATGCTGGTTTCTTTGCTGTATCAGGAGAGGTGGGTTGTTGTTGGGGCTTAGGGACTTCCTCATCGTCACCACCAGTATACTCGAAGTGATCACACCGGTTTTCTCTGTTTGGGGTGGTAACTCAGAGTCCTGAGGTTTGTCAGTAGAAGAGCGCGGAGGAGATCGTCTGGGTGGTGAAGTCCTTCGGGGTGGTGGTGGCACAGAGGATGGTTCTCCAGACTTCTTTGGTCGTTTAGGTTCATTATCTTTATCCTTATCCTTATCGTCATTGTCACGTGGACGTTTAGGCCTTTGAGCTTCTTCTCTGCAGGCTGATTCGAGTTGGTATTCCAGCAATGCTTCAAACAATTTTCCTTCGTAAGAAGTAAATGTTGTAGATCATTTAGACATTTGAGTTACCAGTCTGGAAACCAATTTAGCATCAGAGAAGACTATAGGATTAGTTGGGTTGATTGTTACGGTCATTGGTGTTGATCTTATAGTTTTCTTGGCCAAATGCATCAGATTCAGATAGAGTTTTCTGTTGAACATTTCTCTTGTCACACCCGGAACTTTGTCGAGTAAGAACTGATGAGTATAGCCCTTAATCATTTCGTTCATTTCCCTTTGAAGGTCACGTTTCATGAACTTCTGGACATATTCCCTTTCAACTGACATCTTGTTAGGCTCGTCATGAAGATACTGGATCTGGTCAACGAGAATCCTTGTCTTTCTTCCTGAAGATATTGAAATTCCGCTTTTTGTTAAGCACGTCTTTCTTCCTAACCAGCTTGACAGCATTAACAATCCTTGTCTTAGCCCGAGATATCCAAGAGTCCGTTGGCTTCTTCACAGATTTGGATGTGGATCTGGTTGATCTTCTGGATGGTGGTGGTGAAGAGTGAGAAGACGAATCTGATGATGAAGATACATGAGGAGATTCAGGGTCCTTAGGAGGTTTAGAAGTTTCCTCCTTGGAACGAATTGGACTGTTGAGAAGAAAATCATCGTAGTTCACTTCGTCATCTTGTCCAGATTTAGCCTTTACTTCAGCCTGAATCCGAGCTTCTTCATCAGCTTTTTCTTTCTCAGACTTCTCTTTTTCTGGTTCTTCAATGTCATAATCAATAGAATCCTCCAGGCGCTTTTGTTGTTGCTCAAGAGTGGTGGCACCAATTCCCTTATCAGGTTGATTAACCGCATCAGGAATTGGTGTGGATTGGACACCACCACTTGACCCTCCGGGGCCACGCATTTGTTCTTGTTCAAACTCTTTTGCCATGTGTTGGAGTCTAATGATTTTGAACTTCTTCCTGTAGTCAGTATCCAGTGGCTCTTCATCTGAGCTTTCTTCTTCATGCTCAAGTAATGGAGTCTTCCCTTTGCCTTGGTCAGCTTTTGGACTGGGAGGTTTAGCTACTGTTGGAGTGACATCGGTTGCATTTTCAGAGTAGGTGACTGATAACGTCTAAAATGAACATGTTTTTAGTAGCGTTATTGTCAGTTTTGTGCATGATATTCGGCTATATTTACTCATAACTGTTGCAAAAGTGCAAAGATGCGTATTGTGTATGTATATGTAGCCAGGTATCGCGAATAATGAAGAAATGAAGTTTTTATGCACATTTGGAAGATTCTCAAGGAAGGAAGTTGAGATTGGAAGCTTGTGGACTCAATGATATGGAAGCATAATGATTTCGGAGCATTTATAGCAAGGAAAGATCAAGTTTGGCTTTGGAAATCATCAACGTAAGCAAAGAATGTAGCGCAAAGGAAAAAGTCAGCAAAAAGTCAAAATAAGCAAAACCCAGCCGATCGGTCGCAACCCGCAACCGGATCCGGCTGGGCAGTTGGTCAAAGCTATTACCGATTCGGTCGGCATAGAAACCGATCCGGTTTCTGGCACTGCAGTTACACAAATTCGCATTTATTGTTGCCTTAACTCCCCATAATCATTGGATTCCGATAATTTCTTGATATTAACTTGGAGAGAACGTTTTTTGGGCAGTTAAGCAAGAGCTTTGGCTATATAATAGACCTAATACTTGTATACTAAGTGTGACACAACCAAAGAGTGTTAGTTTACACCAAAACTAATACTACCCTTATTATTTCAACCCCAAAAGCTTAGTATTTACTGGAAAACGCCCAGGAGCAAGGAGGGAACCATTCTTGTCCATTGTTTCGGTAATTTGAAGTTGTGCGGTGATCCTAGGTGATTGGAGGCGCGTGGTTGCTACAATCCACGATTTCTAATTCTTGTAATCACAAAAGTTTAGGTATTCTATGAACTTTGTTATGGAAATCTATTCTCTTGAATTGTTTGAATTACCTTGTTATGACTTGTGTTTAGATATGATTGTTTTCATGGAGTAGTTTGTGATATACTTGTGTGTTGGAATGTGATTAATCATAATAGTGTTCTCAAAATGTGATGCATGTATATATGATCTTGTTTAAATGAGTTTGTTGGAAAAATACTAGTCTTGGATTGATTTATCAATAAAACATGTTTTAAGAAAAAGGACCGAAAGGATTTCTCTTGTGTTTTATTCCAAAAAGTGTAGTGACAAACTAGTATGGGGATATGGTGATTGACAACCACCATGTTTTGCTTATTAAAACAAGACTAGGAACATTTTCATCACGAAGGGTCGAAAGATTCGTAAGAACAAATTTAATGAGAACATGTTGCAAACAAATGGAACTTTTATAGGATAATCATTGGGATAAGGACCGAAAGGATTACCTAAATGTTTTTGTTCTTAGAATGATTTTTACAAACAAATACCATGGTTGGGGAATCATTTGCTTATGATTTGTGCATCATACTAAGAGTATACACCAAACCTTTATGAACATTATCTATGGTTGATTATAAGACTACACACAAGTATATATTTATATTCTTGATTCGTATTTTCACTAGAACACTTATTTGAGGAAGCCTTGACAAGCTTTCTTGTTAGAAACTTTTTAATCAAATCTATTTCAAACAAAAAATCCCTTGGGACGATCTCGACTTACCAAACTTTGCTATTGCGGACGAGTATACTTGCTCGTATGTGTTAATAGGTTATTCGGTTAATTCGTGATTATAAATTTTTAAAACTTGCACCAATCGGAGCACATCAAGTTTTTGGCGCCACTGCCGGGGATTTTTCTTTAATTTTCTTTGAAATTAGTAGTTTTGAAATATCTAAAAAAAAAAAAGTTTTTGTTACAAACTAACCGATTCGGTTGGTTAGCCAACCGAATCCGGTTAGACATTCTGTCGAAATTTTTTTGGTTCGAATTTAGTTGTCTATCTTCTTAGTTTATTGTGTTTTGATTTCTAGAGTAATTCTTGTGGTTTAATCATTTCTTAGATTTATTGTTTTTATTTGTTTTATTTTCTTTACATTTGTTATTTATTAGTTAAGTTTTAATTAATTTTAATATTAATAATTAATGGTAATGGTTTGGTAGTAATTTTATTTTATTTTCAGTTATAGTTTATTTAATGATAGAATTTATTGGTAGTTTATTTTGTTTTAGTTTTAATTTTAATTTTGGTTTTAATGAGATTTAATATGTTATTTAATTATTAGTTTATGAAGAGTTTTATTTAATTAACTGGAGTTAGTACACCTTAATGTCACTTAATTTGCATTAATAATTTTTTTTTTATAAAAAAAAAAAAATATATATATTAAATTTTCGATCAAACCGATCGGTCGCAACCCGTAACCTGATCCGGTTCGTATTTCTGTCTTAAAATTTTTTAACCAACCGATTCGGTTGGTGATCCAACCGAATCCGGTTGGAGTTTCTGAGTTGATTTTTTATCATTTTTAGGTTTTGAGTTTTTATTTGAGTTTTTAATTTTGTTAGATGTCTTAGTTGTTTTATTATATGTTTTTATAGTTTGTTCTTGTTTTACTAACTTTAACGCTAATCATTCGGGATTTGTTTTGTTTTGCTTTGTTAAGTTGTCTAGTAACATGGATAGTTTGAGCGGAATCTCGGAATACCTTCGTACTTTGGACGAAATGTTCAAGGATACCGGAAGTTCATTAGAAAAGATTGGAGGAATTTTGGAGGAAAGCAAGAAAGAATTGGGAATCGACACGGGTGATATGGAAGAAGTATGTGAAAACAAGGTTCAACTACCCAAAAACAAAAGAGTTGTAGTGTTTACAAAAGCACCGTCAACGGTGTATGATTCACCGCTAATGAGATTTGGAACGCCGTGTAGCGTGGAAGGAGTACGTGCTTGGGATGCACAGCTTAATATGGCTTATGGAGAGAATTATATCTTGGAAGAGGTTCTTGACGAAATCGGTCATGTGCGTATGGACTATGAAGCATATGGAAGGAAGATGGTCAAAAATCTGAAGGTCAATATTCATGGACATATCTTTGAAACTGATTTTGTTGTTTTAGAAGAAGGAAATGCGGATGAACCTAATGTGTGTTTTGGTCGAGATTTTCTTGTCACGACCAAGTGTCAAGTAGATTTTGGTATGGGAGAAATGCGGATTAATATAACTGAGTTGGAAGAAGGAAAAGGAGTCAAAGAGATGCTAGTAGAAGTTTGTGCAAACATGGAAGAGAAAAATGTGGAAGTGGTTAAAATGGGAAAAGCAAACCGAAAGAAACCATCATCAAATAAACTAACCCCAACAACAACCTCCACCACCAAAAATGATTACACACCATCGTCACCTACCACTACTATCAAACCCTTAACCGACAACCAAAAAGAAGCTATTTTAGAAAATCTAGAACAAAAATTTCTAGAGCTCAATGGAAAGAAGCCGGTTATAGAAGTTCTCCAAGATTATGTGCTTTACCGTAAGAAGTTGGATGCATTGATGCTAGCGAGGGCTAGGTTGGAAGATAAGAATCTCACGGATGAGGATCGAGATCGAATTTTGTTTAAAGGCATGCCAAGGAAAGAAAAGGATCCGGGTAATTTTGTGTTGCCGATCAAAGTAAATGGAACTACACCAGTTTATACTTTAGCTGATATGGGGTCGAGTGTTAATGTGATGCCGTATCCATTGTTCAAAACTTTGGGACTAAGTAATCCGCAACCTAATCATTCTAAGCTCACTATGGCGGATAACACTCAAGCAAAGGCAATGGGAGAAGTTAAGAATGTAAGAGTGCAAATTGGCTATCAACCATATTTGGCAGATTTTCTTGTCTTGGATATTCCGGTGGACAAGAGTTTACCGCTATTGTTGGGAAGACCATTTTTACGAACTTGTGGAGCAATTATAGACATGGGAAGAGGCACCATGACTATTGACGATGGGATTTCGAGGCAAACATACTACCCAAAACCAAGAGGACCAATTTTAGAATGTATGGAAGATTTGGAATGGATGGATGCAAATGAGGATTTAACTTGTTTTGAAGTGGGACGTGATGTCCACGGTAATCCAATGTACGGACCTTTAACTCCACCTTATTTTGATATAGAGGACGAAATGGAACGTGCATTCGCGATAGAAGCTTTCTATAACCCATTCAAAAACATATTAGTTTACAAGAAGTTGACCGACTTTTTAGGATCTTTACCGGTGCAACTTAAGAATTTGGAGTGGAAACCCGAAGGGTCGGGGACTTACAAGAGACAAACCGGAGATGGAGCATGGCATGTTAAGTTTGATATATTATGCCCGGACGGACGAAGATTTATGAGAAAATTCAAAACTTTTGAAACGTTCCGTGAGTTGACCGGAAAATTTCAAAGCGAGGATATTCTTAGACAAGAGTATTTTGAGGAATTTTGAGGAAAAGGCAAAGACCGTAATAACAAGCAATCATTTGCTTGAATTTCATGAATTATTTCTTTTGATTTGATGCATTAGGATTTTTGTTTCTTATTTATTTTTCATTTTATGATTGAGGTAATTTGGTTTAATGCATTATGACTATGAGTTTTGAGTTGAGTTTTGGATTAGTTCATTTATATGATGAGTTGAGTTTTTTTAAGATTGGATGATTGTTCAAAATTTCATTTGGTGAATGAATGTTGTGTGAATCTTTAGCAGGAATTTTTGAGTAAAAAAATGTTGCTTGGAGGGTAAATGCCTAAGTAACATATTAAACATATAAAAAAGCAAAATTTGGCAAAAAGCATACCGGAACGGTTGTGTCCTTGACTGAACCGGTTGCACCAAAGTATAAAAATTTCGTTTTTCCAAAAACACACACACACACACTAATTTTCCAGGTGGTTTTGCAAAAAATTCATCCAAGAGAGCAGATTGAAAGTTGTTTAAGTTGTAGGATAACATCATGGCACCCAAGCAAGTAAGCATTTACATTCAATTAACTCAATTAAGGTTTTATTAGAACATTTGATTCGAATTGAATATTAGGTCACCAATTTGGGGGTTTTTGTTATAATTCGAATTAAGTGGTAATATTTTAGGATTGAGTGGGTAATTGATATAGGAGTGCATTACAACAAGAGATTGATTGATTGATTCATCATAGAATGGATTTTAGATGATAAGATTTTTCGGAATTAGTTGGGTTGTGCTTATGAAATGAGATAAGTTGCAATTAGTGATTCATTTTGATGGATGATATGTTTTTAAGAGTGATGGATGCCACATTATTAGAACTAATGATTTTAAAATATAGGATGAGTTCTAAGATGTTAGATGTTTGATGATTTGGAAGCAAGAGTAGAGTAATTCTAGGATGTGGGAATCATTGAGGATGATAGAATGCGATCTAAGAGTGGTTTGAGCGTTAGGAATTCGAGATTATAAGGATTTGAAGGCGAATGCCTTATGCAGTCTGCACAACCGATTCGGTTGCGCATTGCAACCGAACGGTTGGTGTCTGACATATTGGAAACCGATTCGGTTGGTGATCCAACCGAATCCGGTTGAGGTTTCTGTGAGGATTTTTTGTGAAATTTTGAAATGTATCTTAGAGGGTTATCTAACCTTCCTGTTTGTTCTAACACTCTCATATGGTCTTATTTTTGTGATTTCTACAGAGAATTATTGTAGGGAGCTCGAGTGGAGAGGAAATTCCAATTAACCCGCTTGTTACGAAGTTTTGTGAAAGGAACGAGAAGAAGAAGGTTAAATATAGTGTGAAGAAGGAAGCAAATGCTAATTTAAAATTCAAAAATCTCACCGATGGAGAGACACATGCTTTTCGGGAAAGATTGTCGAAGTTACAACATAGGACATGTTTGGTTCCAAGGGTGATTGATTGGGATTTATTTAACGAATGTGAGTGTGAAGATGAGTTAAGAAGGATGATGCGAACGTATTATGTATATCCAGGAAATGGAGATTCGTTCAATGATTTGTCATGGGAAAGAGCATTCAGTGTCAATGAAGAGGTCTATCGTGAATGGTGTATGGAATTCTTTTCAACCATGTATTTTGAAAGAAAGGTGGATGTTCGGAATTTGATGACGGAGATTTGTGTTTGGTTTAGACTTTGTGGAAGGGATCATGCTTACACGTTGCCAGCTTTTGGCGTAACTCTTGGTTTGTATGAGCCACATGAGGTTAATCATCAATTATTTGAAACTCACTTTTCTAGACTTCGGAGGTTTGAAAAAGATTACCCTAGTATTCCCGCTTATTGGAATCAAGTGGGAGATCCTACTTGTGCTAGGAGGAATGCTTCAACCATCAGGAATCCATTGATGAGGATACTTCACAAGTTGATTGTGACCGGGCCATTTAATAGATTCGGAAGCAGGGACAAATGTCAGAAACCGGACTTATGGATTATGAAGTTGCTGGAAGAAACTAAGGACGGTAATGCCATTTGGCAGATAGCCGAATATTTGTCTAGGAGAGCCCCGGGAATCAAGAGCAACAGTAACATTTGTGGAGGACATTTTGTGACAAGATTGGCGAAGAATCTTGGGTATTATGTTGATGAAGAATTGGCTAAGTGTGGAGAGCCAAAGTATAGTGAAACGTGGACTGCGAAAGGTTTTGGTAATGCTTTGAACAGGAGACTGGGAACCGTAGGGTTATGGATTGAACCAAGACCACAACAGCAACCACCACGACAACAAGGTAATATACCAATGGAGAACATGCAAATGGGTACGTCCAGTAGTTTTGATTCAGGATGGGGAGAGTGGAACCAACATCTAGATGAGATTCAATGTAGGGATGTGTGGAGAGATTCGATGATGTTAAGAAACAACTACATCAATGATTATTCGATGCCTATCTTTCAACACATGGCTCGAGAAGCCAATTATGAGTTGCCACCCTACAATCCACCAAATGTTCCACCGTATCCTTTTCCTTACACTTCTTATCCTGGACCCTATCCGTATCCATATCCTGGGTACGCACCGTTTCCTGATCCAATACCCCCATATGGTCGATTACCTGAAGTTGGAGGAACAAGCTATGAAGTTGGAGGATCATCATCAGGAGTTGGAGGTAAGAAGCAAAAGAGGAGAGTTCGTTCAGAAATCATAGACGAAAACTACGTAACCGAAAGTGATGACGATGAGTTTGATGATGAAGAAGGAGAAGACATGAGCGAGGATGACGAGTGATTATGGATCATTCGTGAATTATGGTTTCAAAAACAATGGTCATGATGTGTTTTTAAACAATTTCTTTCTTTTGATCGATTTCTTTAGGATGTTTGGCGTATTTTGTTTGGTTATATCTAGTTTTTAGTAGTTTTGTTTTGTTTTGTGCATTTCGTGTTGCAGTTTTTGTTTGCAGGATGGATGTGTGGGAAGCTTATTGATGGTCAAATGTTTCGAGTTGGATAACTCACAGGCTTGCTAATGACCCAATGTGCATATTGCATATTCTATCCCGTGGTATCTTTTAACTATTTTTTTCCCCATTTTCTTTACTTTGAAGTTCATTTTTCATTACATTGAGGACAATGCAAAACTTAAGTATGGGGGAGGAAAAAAATAGGAAAATGATATGCATTTTTATTTTTTTTAGATAACTTTTGGATGCAAGTGATTAGAAGAAATTCGCCCTTGATGGTCTAATGGTTTTCGCGCGTTATTGATAATTAAAATACATAATTTGGGATTTCAATGGTAAAATAAGGTTTTTGAAAATTTTTTGGATTTGAACCAAATTACTGAAGTAATTCATTTTGGATTCGATAGCATTTTCTAGCATGCATAATAGCCTTTTTCCCACATTTTTGTGAGGTTTCTTTTTGTATAAAACACATCTTTTGTTTTATATTTGCTATGAGTGTGCCGGTGATTATGTCGATTCTAGAACTTGTACTAGTTATGCATTACGGTTAAAATCACTTTCGAGTGATCTAAATATTTTCAAGTGATAAGAGGCACCTTAGGATTTAAACCAAATGGCCTTCCATTTTTACATCTAATGATATATTAGCTGACCACATCGGTTAGTTAACCACCCACATGGACCCATTTTGTTAGTGCTCATTTTTAGCACTAGATACCCCTAGTTACACCTTCTGAGCCATTCCTTTTCAAATTTGTTACATCCAGAAAAATACAAAAATATTTTACACCTTTAAGCTTTAGCCAACCCTTATCAAGTCTAATGGTTTGTTGCTAGATGTTTGGAATGATTGGATTGTTTTTGATGATTATGAGTTAGCCGCACTTTGCCATTCGTGTGTGCCATTCCGACAAAGAAGAAGGATGCATACTTCTTATTTGTATTTTTGTGGTGATGCTTATACGAAGTGTGGGGGAGATGTGATGTATGAAGAAGGATAAGTTAAAAAAAAAAAAAAAAAAAAAAAAAAAAATTATTATTTTATAGTCAGCGTGCTATAGGATAAATATTGATTAGCCAATGAGCTAAATTGAGTTATACATATTTTGCGGAGAATCGATATGAGAAGAGGAGTAATAATCATTTTTCGGGATCGTGGTTTGTATGATGACTAGCACCATGGAGGTTTGGACTTGATTTTATTTTTATTTTAAACCAATTTCATAAACTATCCCATGCCTTAACCATACCTATTATGAACCCTTAGCGTTAATGTTATAACCCGAATAAAAGACCTCTTTGATGAATTTATTTTCTTTGTTTTGATACTTGTACAAGCTTATGGTAAAAAGCATTGATCATGACTAGGCATTGAGTGATTTACATATACCCACCAATATATGAGTGTTGAGTGAAATCTTAAAGCCATTCGTGAGGTATCCTAGTTATGTTATCTAAAGTGTTTGGTTCATTTTTAGAAGATTTTCACATATTATAAGCATGTTAATAATTATCTTTATTGGTAATTGTTACATTTTTCTGGAACCATGGTGTTATGGACCATTGAAATCAATCTTTGCAAATGTTAGACCTACTCGAGGGCGAGTAGAGCTTAAGTGTGGGGGAATTTGATAACGTCTAAAATGAACATGTTTTTAGTAGCGTTATTGTCAGTTTTGTGCATGATATTCGGCTATATTTACTCATAACTGTTGCAAAAGTGCAAAGATGCGTATTGTGTATGTATATGTAGCCAGGTTTCGCGAATAATGAAGAAATGAAGTTTTTATGCACATTTGGAAGATTCTCAAGGAAGGAAGTTGAGATTGGAAGCTTGTGGACTCAATGATATGGAAGCATAATGATTTCGGAGCATTTATAGCAAGGAAAGATCAAGTTTGGCTTTGAAAATCATCAACGTAAGCAAAGAATGTAGCGCAAAGGAAAAAGTCAGCAAAAAGTCAAAATAAGCAAAACCCAGCCGATCGGTCGCAACCCGCAACCGGATCCGGCTAGGCAGTTGGTCAAAGCTATTACCGATTCGGTCGACATAGAAACCGATCCGGTTTCTGGCACTGCAGTTACACAAATTCGCATTTATTGTTGCCTTAACTCCCCATAATCATTGGAGTCCGATCATTTCTTGATATTAACTTGGAGAGAACGTTTTTTGGGCAGTTAAGCAAGAGCTTTGGCTATATAATGGACCTAATACTTGTATACTAAGTGTGACACAACCAAAGAGTGTTAGTTTACACCAAAACTAATACTACCCTTATTATTTCAACCCCAAAAGCTTAGTATTTACTGGAAAACGCCCAGGAGCAAGGAGGGAACCATTCTTGTCCATTGTTTCGGTAATTTGAAGTTGTGCGGTGATCCTAGGTGATTGGAGGCGCGTGGTTGCTACAATCCACGATTTCTAATTCTTGTAATCACAAAAGTTTAGGTATTCTATGAACTTTGTTATGGAAATCTATTCTCTTGAATTGTTTGAATTACCTTGTTATGACTTGTGTTTAGATATGATTGTTTTCATGGAGTAGTTTGTGATATACTTGTGTGTTGGAATGTGATTAATCATAATAGTGTTCTCAAAATGTGATGCATGTATATATGATCTTGTTTAAATGAGTTTGTTGGAAAAATACTAGTCTTGGATTGATTTGTCAGTAAAACATGTTTTAAGAAAAAGGACCGAAAGGATTTCTCTTGTGTTTTATTCCAAAAAGTGTAGTGACAAACTAGTATGGGGATATGGTGATTGACAACCACCATGTTTTGCTTATTAAAACAAGACTAGGAACATTTTCATCATGAAGGGTCGAAAGATTCGTAAGAACAAATTTAATGAGAACATGTTGCAAACAAATGGAACTTTTATAGGATAATCATTGGGATAAGGACCGAAAGGATTACCTAAATGTTTTTGTTCTTAGAATGATTTTTACAAACAAATACCATGGTTGGGGAATCATTTGCTTATGATTTGTGCATCATACTAAGAGTATACACCAAACCTTTATGAACATTATCTATGGTTGATTATAAGACTACACACAAGTATATATTTATATTCTTGATTCGTATTTTCACTAGAACACTTATTTGAGGAAGCCTTGACAAGCTTTCTTGTTAGAAACTTTTTAATCAAATCTATTTCAAACAAAAAATCCCTTGGGACGATCTCGACTTACCAAACTTTGCTATTGCGGACGAGTATACTTGCTCGTATGTGTTAATAGGTTATTCGGTTAATTCGTGATTATAAATTTTTAAAACTTGCACCAACCGGAGCACATCAGTGACCTCTTCGTCTGATTCGGTTTCGTCAGAGCTTTCATCCACTAGCTTTCTTTGCTGTTCAGACTTCGGAATGGGAATAGGAACAACTTCCTTAGAGGGAACTTTCCGTTTGTGTCCAGGTTTCCTCTTAGGGAACTTTCTTTGACTCTTAGTGCTTGTAGCACTTCCTGCACTTCCTCTTCTGGTTTTTCTTGTAGGTGTACCAGCGGACTTTTCATCGAGAAAGCCTACTTTGCCTTCTTCAACTGCTACCAGATATCGTTTGTACAAATACAGTTGTTTGATGTCATCAGTTAAAAGGTGATCTGGCAGCACTGCACCTTGTTTCTTTGTTGTAGAGTCCTTAAATCTGACTGTGAGTGTAGGATCATGCAACATGGAGTGACTGTTGGGGTCATTGAGTCTCTTGGGGATATCAGGATTATACCCAAGAGCTCTTTGGATCAACAGTTTTGTATATCTAATGTATGGGATCTTGAAGCCAAGCTTTTTGAGGAATGACATCATGTCTTCCTATATCAGAGCTTCAACTTCAATATGTTTCATGTTGACCAAAGCCCAAAAAATCTGCAGTTCAACGAGCTTGGGATGCTCATAACCACTATCACGTCCAGAAACGGATTTGGTGATGATAATGTAGAGAGTTCTCCACGGCTGAGGAAGATTCTTAAGATCTACGTATGAATGCTTTGTGATTACTCCTGAAGCTTCGTCATAACCAATATCAATCATGAATTGCAGAACAGTCGGTGTGGCATTGTATTCGGTTGGCTCGATGACAGGAATGAGAAGAACAACCCTTAAGTCTGCAGGTGTGATGGTGACTCGTTTGTCATTGAGCGTCACCGTCACAGCATTTTGTCCTTTGATCTTTTGCATTGTATTCCAGAACTGGTGAATATAGATCTCAGGCACTGTAGCAGAATTGGTGAGCATGTTCTGATAAGAATGATTCTTCAGAATATCCATACCAATTAAACAAGAAGACTCTGAGAAGGTGAGAGTATCAAAATCAACATGAAGGTTGTTCTTCCCTATCTTCATCGGATAGCCATTAGGGAAGATATCAGCAACGGTGTGAACATTTGGTGCTTCCACATTCTGTATTTGAGCGTCCATGTCGTGATCTGAAAGATATTTAGCCAAAAGAACCAACATATCGAAAGACATTACGTTAGTCAACAGATGGTTTTATTGTCTAATTATTGAATGTGATATGTCGATGATTGTTACGAGTCCAATGTCACTTGTTTGTCCAATAGTCCAATGACGTCGTGATAAGTTTCGTGAGTTAATTAACTTTAAGTTTTAAAGTCCATGTATTCACTTATTTTTTCACAACATATTAAACGTTTAAGCTTAGTTTCGTGGCATTATGATTTATTTATTTACAAGTTTGCACGCGTAACAATTCATAATTAAGGTTATAACTAGGCTTAGGCGTAGAAATGGCAAGCTTATGCATAAACAGGAGTTTTATACGCGTTAGCATAAGCTTATGCATAGGTTCTTGACTTACGCGTAAGAAATATTACGCGTAGGAAAAGAGTGCCTTATGCGTAAAGCTTACACGTAAGCGTATATGGAACCTTACGCGTAAGGGTTACTCGTAAGAGTCAAACTTATGCATAGAGGTCACTGTTTACGCATATCCTTCAGAGGATACGCGTAGTCCCTTATGTAGAACCTTACGCGTAAACGCTACGCGTAAGATTTCTCTTACGCATAACATGCTACGCGTAAGGTGATCCTTATGCGTAGATTGCAAATAACCTTGATTCTGAATTTTCAAGCGTAGAAAACCTGAAATTAATTCATCATAGCACTAATATTAACACATACATTCAATTATTTTCAGATCTAATCATGGATACTTATTTAAAAAGTTAAGAGAAGAACACATTTTACGCGTAGGAATTAAACCCTAAAGCTCAATTTTTACGTGTAAGAGAATTAGCCATAGGAATTGCACCAAACTGATTCTGGAGTGTCTAGGAAGCCTATTGAGTTGTTCTATCCAGGTTTTAACATCAAAATCATAGCGAATCAAAAATACCCAAATTTCAAGAACATAAACCCTAATTACCAATTAAAGATCAGTTAGTGTTTCTGGGTTGGTTCTGAGCCTAGATATCATCAATTCATCATGAGAGCAACATCAAACAAGCAACTAATTAACCAGAAACGTTCACACAAGAAAGTACCCAAAATAACGCATGAACTCTTCAATCAATTAGAGTTTCTGGGTGAGTTTCAGTGATAAAAATTGGTTCATAATGGTTAAACACACATTTTAACATTACCATTTTAACCAGAAACACACACACTTGATTATGTGTTCATACGCTTATGCGTAGAACACAAAATCACGCATAGATGAAAATCTAACCGTTGGTTTTTGAAATGATTTAAAACCCTTGTTTGTTTAAACTCAGAGATTGATAAACCACTTACAAAATAATGATAAAAAACACGGATTGGAAGGATGAGTTTTACGCGTAGGATCTTGGTGGTTAGGATATTAAATGTGAAGAGTTAATGTAAAAGAAAAGTTGGTGGGGGTTGTTTTTGTTTAAAATTATTTTGAACATTTGACATCTTTAGTCCCTCCACCTTTTCCATTTACATCCAATGTCCATTAACTTCCAATTTTGGTTACCAAACGAAAGATATTTGGAAAGAGTTTTGACGACACTCCCCCTCGACTTAAGAAATAATGAAGTTTTATAAATTTTAGTCCGAGGAGTGTCAGCAAACCAGAAAAGTAACCATCATTTTTAAAGAAACAACCGTGATAAGATAACATGCAAGTACAAGGTTTTATGAAACCGAAAATTATTTGCATTCCCCCCCTCAACACTTGATCGAAAAAAATACTGAATTTTGAGAGAATAGAGTGTTAACGGAAGAAATGTACTTGCCATGTTAAAAGAAATATAGATAGAAGAATATTTTTGTAGTTTTATCTGATTTTATAATTTTGTATTTTGTTTTTGAAAAATATTTCCAAAAGAGGTTTTGGTGTTTGACTGGTTTTTAAGAATGTGTTAAGAGTTCATCCAGTTCTTCTTGAGTCAAACACCGCATACCAATTCGGTGGACCAACTCATTAAACCTAGCAGGAGCTAAGGCTTTGGTGAGGAGATCTGCCAATTGGTATTCTGTACCCACAAAGTATAATTCAACAGTACCCTGTTCCACGTGGTCCTTGTTGAAATGATATCGAAGATCGATGTGCTTTGATTTTGAGTGTTGAACTGAGTTGCACGAGATCGCAATAGCACTTCGATTGTCGCAGTACATCGGGATTCTGTCAAATACATAACCATAGTCTTTGAGTTGTGTTCTCATCCAAATGACTTGAGCACAACACGACGACATGGCTACATATTCTGCTTCGGTTGAGGACAGCGATGTACAATCCTGCTTCTTCGATTGCCATGACACCAGTTTATCACCAAGAAATTGTAATGCGCCGGAAGTACTTTTTCGTGAATCTAAGCATCCTACGTGGTCAGCGTCTGAAAAAACTATTAGTTCAAAACCAGAATCCTTCAGATACCAGATCCCCAAATTAATGGTTCCCTTGATGTATCGGAGGATTCTTTTAGCCTCAGAGAGGTGGGTTTCAGTTGGTCTCGACTGATAACGGGAGCAAAGATATACGGCAAAAACTATATCAGGTCTGCTAGCTGTTAGATACATGAGAGACCCAATGATACTACGGAATTTGGTAGGGTCCACCAATTTCCCATATAAATCAGCGTCTAGCTTCTTGGTATGAGTCATTGGTGTGGCATAGGTGTCACAGGTTTGCATTCCAAATTTGTTAAGAATTTCAAGGGCATATTTGGACTGACTCAAGGAAATACCACGGGGTGATTGATGAACTTGCAGTCCTAGAAAGAACGCAAGTTCACCCATCATGGACATTTCAAAAAGTTTCTTCATTAGTTTGCAAAAGCGATTGAATACTTTTTATGTGTTGACCCAAAAATGATGTCATCCACGTAAATTTGAACAATTAAGATATGTGCCCCGTGATTTTGAATGAAAAGAGTTGGGTCGATCAAACCTTTGGTAAAATTATTGGCAATGAAGAAAGATGATAACTTGTCATACCACGCCCGAGGAGCTTGTTTGAGTCCGTATAGAGCTTTGTTTAGTTTGTAGACATGGTTCGGGAACTCGGGATCAACGAATCCTTCTGGTTGGCTGACATAAACCGTTTCTTTTAGTTGCCCATTCAGAAAAGCAGTTTTGACGTCCATCTGAAAGACCGTTATATTCATATGAGCCGAGAACGCGAGAAATATCCGAACAGCCTCAAGACGAGCAACCAGAGCGAATGATTCTTCAAAGTCAATACCCTCTTCCTGTCGATCACCCTTAGCCACCAGACGTGACTTGTTTATGATTACGTTCCCTTCAGCATCCAATTTGTTCTTCCAAATCCATTTGAGACCAATGACGTAGACCCCTGTTGGTCTTGCAACCAGTTCCCATACTTCAAGACGTTTGAATTGGTTGAGTTCTTCTTGCATGGATTCAATCCAGTTGTCTTTTGTCATTGCGTCTTTAATGTTTTTAGGCTCAGATTGGCAGACAGTGAGTGCATAAATACAATGTTCACCATCTGTGTGAAGACGTTGTCTCATAACGACTGGTTGATTCGGGTTACCAATAATATTCTCTAGAGGATGGTCTTTTGTCCAACGATGTGTAGAGGGTTGATGTTGGTATACATTGTGCAGATTCTGAGGATTCAAATGGCTTGTAGATGATTTCGCGACATCAGGTGTAGCAGTTTCATTAGCAAACGGGTTAAAGAACGTATTTGGATCAAAATCTGCAGGTGGGGGTACTTCATTAAGAACATCATCAGCTGGTTCAGCGTCGTTGGAAGCAGTTTGTTCAACTGTTGTTGTAGAGTTTACTGGTGGTGCTTCTTCAACCGTAGTTGTTGTAGCAGGTGTATCAGGTATAAGAGTATGATCAGGTTGAGCAGCGGAAACATCTGATACACCTGGAGGATGTTCATCAATATCGTCACTGAACAGCAGAGCAAATAGCTTTTTCATTTGTTGACGAGTAAGCTGGGGGCTTGGTTCAGCTGATGATGGGGTTTGAGGGAATTTTAAACGGTTGTGACCGGGTTCCAAGCTGTTATGCTCAGAAGCCATTTCTGTAAGCTCATCAAAATTAGCATGAATCGTTTCCATAACCTGCTTTGTACGACGATTCCAGATCTGGTAACCTTTAGAGTTCTCACAGTATCCAATAAAGACTCCAATGTCAGCTTTGGCTTTTAGCTTTCCAAAGTCATCACGATCATTATTTGGGTAGCAAAGGGATCCAAATACATGAAAGTGTTTGAGATTCGGTTTTCTGTTGTGGATAAGCTCAAAAGGTGTTTTGTTGTGGTGTTTTGTAATCATTGATCGGTTTTGAGTATAGCATGCAGTTGATATAGCTTCTGCCCATAAGTAATCTGGAAGTTTAGCATTGATTAACATTGTTTTTGCAGCTTTCACTAACGTTCGGTTTCGTCTTTCAACAACTCCGTTTTGTTATGGTGTACATGCAATAGATGTTTGATGCTCGATTCCCACTTTCTCATAAAAATCTCGAAGAGTTTGATTCACAAATTCAGTTCCTTTGTCTGTTCGAATTTGTCTGACGGTGTTCCGGAGCTGAACTTGAATTTTCGTGAGAAAGGTGATGATCATCTGTGGAGCTTGATCTTTGCTTCGAAGAAAGTAGACCCAAGTCCATCGTGAGTAGTCATCAACAATTACCAAGATGTAGTGTTTTCTATTAATCGTTTGCACGCGCATCGGGCCACACAAGTCAATGTGAAGAAGATGAAGCACATGCTGAGAGCTATGTTCCACCTTTGAAGGAAAATGAGCACGAGTGCTTTTCCCTTGTTCACAAGCTAAGCATAGGTGATATTTAGAATACCGGAATCTCGGGAGACCTTCAACAAGTTTGTGTCAAGCAAGCTTGGTGATGGTTTGAAAGTTTAGATGTAAGAGACGACGGTGCCATAGCCAAGATTTTGTTGATGTTGCCTTTGAAAGTATACAGATGGGAGAAGAAGCAATCATGTCTTGCATTGAGATTGTGTACAGACTAGAATTGCGAGAGCCAGACATAAGATCGTTTCCTTGTAGATCACGAATGAAACAACTTTTCTCCCGAAAAGCAACCTCCAAATCTCCATCAGAGAATTGACCGACTGAAAAGAGATTGTGACCGAGGCCTTCCACATAATAAACCCTGTAATTTCGATATTGCCATTGATATAATCTCCGTAGCCCATGATAGCTGCGAAGTGATCATTCCCGAATCTGACAGTGCCAATGAACTTTGCAATAAAGTTTGATAACAGGTTAAGATTGCCTGTCATGTGTCGGGAACATCCGCTATCAACAATCCAAAGGATGATCTGTATCACCTGCATTACACACAGACGACATAGATGGAATAGAAGTAGATGTGGAACCTGAAGTGTTAGAGGGTTCTGAAGCAGTTATAGTAGAAATACACACATCAATGACTTTAGGCATCCATTTAAATCCTAGTGTATTATGTATCCATTTCTGCCATCTCCAACTAGTATTTGCTTTAGTCTTAGTGAATGCACTAGGTGGTACTACAGTCCTTGGAGGTGATACTGGAGCTACAGGGATATCAATGTGTTTCTTAGAATCTAAAGAGGGCGGTTTACCAAGCACAGACTTAGAAGCAGTAGTGGGCCTAGAGGTATTCCGATTCTTAGGACTCCTTAAACGAGAGAAGATAGCTCTAGCAACACATTTGCCATGACAATCAGAAAGCATACTTTTACGACAAATAACACAAGAAGCATCAGACTTAATATCAAAAGTACTTAAAGGTTTAGCATTCGTACAACACTTTTTCCATTACATTTGTCAGACGCAATATCTAAAGTGGGTGCAACGTGAGTCTTATTCAAAGTCCTAGGGTGTTCTTCTACTTCAGCATTCTTTATTGTTCTTTTCTTTGGTCGCAACTTCCTATTCTTCCTTGTATTGCTCCTAGGCTGTGAAGTGCGGACATTAGGAAAAGAGGCAATTATTCCTGTTTAAGTAGAGGGAAACACATTAGTAACTTGTGTTTTGTCAGTAGGCAATCTGGGTTCACGTTTGCTAAGTGTTACAGGTGCAATTCTCTTAATGATGCTAGGCTGCACTTGTTCATACTTTCCTAACATTTGCTTTAACTTAAAGATAATGTGCACCAATTCTTGATTTTCAGAACGAAGATTTCTAGAAAAATTCAGGACTTCTTTAGTGTGTGCAAGAAAATGATCAAGTTCGTTTGATGCTTCATCGCAAGTCTGTTTAAGTAAATCAAATATGACACCATATTCCTTTTTAACTTTTGCAAGTTCTTGTTCATATTTTGAGATTTTACATTTCAAAGACGCATTTTGATCATCCAGTTGCTCGAATTTTGGATTAAACGTTTGGATTGTAACTGGTTGATTTTGTTTTGCAAAGCAAGTTCACGATTTTGACAATCTTTTTGACACCATTGAAGACGACGTTTTGCATTTGAAAGCTCGTTTAAGAGTCGTTCATTTTCAACTTTTAAAGACTCGATCTAATGCACATTATCAGTATTCTCAACAATATCAAAAGAATCAACAGTATCAGCAGAGATATAATCAGATGCATATGGCAAAGAATGCAATAACACATCATTATGGATATCAGCACAGATAACATCTTCCAAGAGTCGATCAACATCTTTTCATAACATTTTCTTTTTACGTTTAGTATTAGAAATAGATGTTTATGTTTTCTCGAAAACGACTTTCATCAATCCAAGTTCCTTATGAAATTCCCTTTCCCAATACAATGCACAATTTTTCAAATTTTTAACATGGGGTAAAAGTCTTTTTTGAAAAATATCTCTTTGTTCTCGCGCCTGAGGCGATTGAAAATGTTTAACTTTTATTTCAGAATGAAATTCAATCTCATGTTCTAAAAGTTTGAGGTCAGACGTGAAAATATCACAATATCTAAGAATTTGACGATTTTCGGGTTTTGAATTTACTTCACTGATGGAAGGTAAAGGACCATAAATTTGTGCATAATTTGGTTGGGGAGTAACATTAGAAGACTCAAATGTTTTTGTGATAATCCGTGGTGTGTCAGAAGAATCCTTTGGTGTGACGAAAGTGACAGCTTGTGAATAGGTAAAAGGTTTGTTGTAAACAACATTTTCTAATTTTGATCGACTCTCGTCTTCTGCATCTAATTCCTCTTGACGATGATATTCAACAACACTCATAAAAGAATCATCAATTTTATATTCTGCACTGGAAACTTCAGGATTTGGTTTGAATGCTTTGGTTGAAAGCTTAGGTTTGTAATCAACAAGATTCGGTCCATATCCATCTGGATTGGGTTTTAAAGTAAACTTTTGAATAGTTGTGATTGACTCACCATGTTTGTAAACAACATTTCGAAACTCTTTAAGTTTGTTTTGTAAGCCGACAATTTCTTCAAGATGGTCATCTATTCGTTTTTTTGAATGCTTTTTGTATGCAGAGAACTGTTTTTGACAAGTTAACAACTCAGCCTTGGCTTTTTGAGTTTCCAAAGTAAGAGCGTTAAGTTGTTGTTTATGTTCATGTTTCAGTTGTTCTATTTCAGACAATAAAGCATTCTTGGAAGCGGCTAGATCATGCATCTGTCTTTCTAATGATTGTTCGTTTTGGTGTGATTTAGCAAAAGCGGCTTCAAAACCTTTTTCACGTTTTTCTTGAGTTTTGAAAAAATTGAGTTGTTGTTTAAACATTCAATATCCCTAGTTAACAGTGCATTTTTACTGTGTAAGTTCTGATTTAATGCACGATATTCTTCCATTCGGGATTGTTGGTCTTTAAGTAACAGATCAATATCTGGATTAGGCAAAGGTTCAGCGTGTTCAACGTGAGTCACAACATGATCATTATTCAGATCCTCAAGTATAACCACGGAGTCAATTTGAGTATCATAGGAAACCATAAGGTCATCTTGATCGTCAAATGTAACTACGGGGTCTAGTTGAGAATCGTCAGAATGAGATGTGGATGACTCATTTTGAACAGTCTGAGCCTCGCTGGATTCAGATGTTGGCGGAGATATTAGATCAGAGATAAATATGGTTTGTTCGAGTACCTGAGACAAGCCATCAGTGTCATACACTGGGCATGTGTCACTCATGTGTAGCTCGTGCATATTAGCCATCAAAAGAACTGCTGCATTGGCCTGCAAGTCCTCCATATCATCATCTGAGTCTGCATCTGCCATAAAGCTCTGTTCTTTGTCTGTGAGAGTGCCACCAACTTCATCCTTAAGAGCCAAAAGTAAAGCCTCCTTGTGATAAGCACTGCCCCTAGTCCTCGGCTTTGGGCATGCATTAGCCAGGTGTCCCTTCTCATTACAGTTGTAGCATCGAAGACCATTCAACCCATTCTGAGTATTTCCCTGTTCAACCACTTGAGCTCTGTTGTTATTCCTACCCATAGCATTAAACCCTTGACCACCGCCCATCTGACGACCATAACCACGATTCTGAACTTCAACACGTCCGTTGTTCACAATAGCTTGATTCCTTGTGTTTGATGAGGAATGAATGCAATTGTTGGATTTGGTTGTATAACGGCCAAAGGCTTTAGCAATCATAACAAATTCTTGTTGCAATGCATCGAACGGATCGGAGTCCTCATTAGCTTTACTGTAAAGTGCTTGATCATTGTTGTTGTTGTATGGAACCAATTGAGTTTGTTGAGACTGTTGCTGTGACGGATCGTATGGTGTAATTGTAGCAGTTGGTTGAGGAGGATAACTGGTTTAAGCCCATAAAGAAAGTTGTTGGTTATCCGGAAGTGAAGGTGAAACAGTTTGGCCACGGATAATCCTTTCCTTATCAACTTCTTTTTGATGAGGCTTCAGATAGTCGTACAACAATCCGTATGTAGCATGAAGCATATTCTTCGATTGACGGAGGAAACTGACATACTTCTCCCATTCAGGACCAAGACTAATCAGGAATAGTATTAACTGCAATTCTTGGCATGATGATGTTGTGTTTATCCAAATCATTGATGATGTCTGAGATTCGATGATGATAAGACTCTAGTGTCTCTCCAGGTTCAATCATGAAGTGTTCATAAGCCAAGTAATTTTTGGATTCCATATCCTTCTGATTGAGTGCAGTACCTTCCATGAGAAGATGAATATGTTCCCACATTGCTTTTGTAGTCTTTTAAGCATCAACACTGCCAAGAATTGGGTTTCGTAATCCTAAAAGGATATATTGCATTGCAAGCTCATCAGCTTCATAGTGTAGAAGTTCATCTCCAAACAGTTGAGCAACAGTTGCAATGTTGGTGAGATCATCTCTTGGTGGAACAACATTAGGATCTCCGGGTGTAGTGATAATAGGCATCTGAAATGGACCTTCCAAGATGGCCTTCTTTAAGAACTTTCCATGTGGCTTCTTTAGATCACAAAACCTAAAGAACCTAATCACCCATTGATCGTAGTTTCCTGGAGTGAGCATTGGAGGTTCATCAAGTGATCCAGCCTCATGAATGGATTGCTTGCTACTTAAAGCTTCACACATCTTTGCAAACCAAGTCGGTTCCTTCATAGTGTTCCTTGATGGATGTTGATTATAAACGTTTGTGTAAGGTTGTACTTGAATACTTGGTGGTGCTTGAACCATTTGTGGTGGAATTTCTCCTAGTTGTGGAGTATGTTGTTCATAAATTTGTTGTTGTTGATTAAATTGTTGTTGTTGTGGACTTAGTTGTTGTTGTTGTTGTTGATTATAAGTGTAAGGAAAATAGCTAGAGTATGCTGGTTGTGACATGTTGAAGACTTGTGTTGTTAAATGGATCTTTGTAGTCGAATGAAACGTTGTTGATGAAGTATCCTTAGGCGTAGAAACCACGTAAAGGCAAATTAACACTTATGCGTAAAAACACCAAAGATACGCGTAACAGCAATAGTTACGCGTAGGATTAGCTTATGCGTAAGAAATGAGAAAAACACTAAAGTTAGGCGTAAACTGAAAGTTAAGCATAGAAAACTTAGGCGTAGGATTTGCTTATGCGTAAGACAGAGCTTAGGCGTAAGAAAAATCTTATGCGTAATGAGTTCTACGCATGAGTTTGAGCTTATGCGTAAGATTAGGGTTTTGCCCAAAAGATCTTTTACACTATCACAGTGCAAAGGATATCCAAAGTCGAAGTGTTTTCAGGCTTATCCAAGCAAGAAAACACTGAGTAAACCACGAAAACTGAAGATCAAACCAAGGATGAGTTACGCGTAAAATTAGGGTTTTCTTACGCGTAGAAAGTAGCCAAAACTGAATTCTGCCAACTGATGTTTCCAAACCAGATTTTTGTGATGAAATAGCTTCAATATCACCAAAATAACACAAAAGTGTGAAACTTGATGATCCAAAACTTCTAAACACCTTATGCGTAGAAAGTATCCCACGTATAAAACCAAGCTTAAAAACAATGATCCACACGTAAAGTTTGAAACTTTTTGCCAAAAACACATATTTTAACACCTAAAAACGTTGAAAGTACAAGAATCTTGGATTAAAAAGTGTAAAAAATCAGTTTTTAAGCGTGACAAAGTTGTAACCCGTATTACGCGTAAACCACAAAACTTCAAAAACAAAAGCTTTTCACCCAACTATTTGGCGAATGATACCACTGTTAGGTTCCCATATTAGTAACACAAGCATCAATAGAAGAAATAGAAAGAAAAGATCGGATGAAAAACACACACACACACACGATATAAGTATAAGAAGTGTTATGCGTAAATGTAAATGTGTGAATTGAACAACCAACCCTCATGTGAGGGTATTACAAAGGTATTTATAGGAGAAGGAGCTAGGGCAACACTCCTAGTCCCTTCTTTTCCTTATTGGACTTGGGCCAAGGCTTATGGGCCTTCTACATAAGCCTTAGCTTAATAACAAACATAAAGGCCATATTAAGCTAACTATTACATATGAATCACTAACACTTGAATTAAGGTTTAGGAGTGATTCCAACAGTAAGATGATCTCAGAGTATCTTTTCGTGGGTATAAGTTGTTTCTACAACATTTTTCTGATTCTAACATCTCTACAAAGCACCTCTCACTGATCCGAATCATGATTTGAATGTTAAAGAAAATGAAAAAGATTTTATAAGACCTCAGATTAATTCAATCTTTTAAACATATCTTTAATAGATTTGTTGTTGAATCATATCATCATTGATCTTTGTTCAAAGCCAAGCTTCCTTATTATACGACAACAAAGAAAGAAGTATAACAAAATTGTTATAATTTCTTCTTTAAGTCATTCGATGTTTCTAAACAAGAATCAAAGAAAAACCTACCTTAATCCTTGGGTCTAATTTCATAGCCGGTCCACATCTCATGCCATCCCTGTGGCTATGTCGTGTCACAAATTATTAACCATCCCTGTGGCCTATCCGTTCCACCTTCTAGCAATCATTGTGGCGAGGTTATTGTGTAAAGAGATTTGAATGGATGGTGTGATTTCATGATATACTGATTTGTGAGATTAATTGACATATAGGGCGGATTAATTGATTGATATGGGGCGGATTAATTTGTGAGATTATCACTTGATTCGTCTGAATTGGGGGAAGCAGAAGAAGGGGGCCGGATTAATATGTGTGAAGTAATTAGGGCTGTGGAGAGATTTTAGGGTAATTTAAAAATGGAGTAAGTGTGATATTGTGCATTTTTATAACCCTGAAATTAGGGTAGTGATAATTTTGGACTGTATCACTATGTCACATGGGCTGAATTATTATCTGGATTGGATGGGTTGATTTCATGGGCCTTGGTATGTGATCAATTGGACCTTGCTTGTATACCTGTTAGATCAGAATATTTATAAAAGAAATGTATTTTCACATGGGACAAGTGATTTAAGTTTAATATTATCCATGGGTATGTATTATTGGGATGCACGGTTTGAGATTAGCAACTAGTCATGTTTGAGTTATTTGTATGATGAGATGGGATAAATGATTTCAATGAACCATGTGATGAATGGTACATGCTTGTGAATCTGGGTTATGTGATTTGATGATAAGATTTGGTGTGATGATGAGATTCGTTGTGTTATGCGATTTGGTACTTTGGTATTTACATTTTCATGAAGAATATTATATCACGGTTTGATTTGATACTAGAACAAGGTTAACTATAGGGCTGTCTATTCGGTATTTCGTATTTGGATTTGCAGTGAGATTTTCCTGGCGCGTTTACTAATACTTCTTCTTTCTTTCTACCCTTCCTCGAAGATCACTTGTTTGGGCATTTATTGAGTGTGATAAAGACTTGGCTATTTAGTTATGTTTGTGATTCTTTCTCGCTTAACCCACAACGTAACTATCACTTCAGTGTCTCACGCAGTTGAGGATACGTCAAGAGTTTTTGTACATTGGGTACACCGTTTCTTCTTCACAAGGATTAGTACAAGTTTAAGTAACAAATCCGGGGAATTTCACTTCATGATCAAGTTTGGCATATCGGGTTTATTTCTTCATGATTGTCACTGCAATAGCCGACAGAATGCGTGAATAATGTGTTTACCAAAGTGTTTATTGGATGGTTGATGATGTTGTTGATGTTGGATAATGAACCATTGATGAACCACTGCATGTTTCCCTAAAAACAGATATTCACCTAAACCAAAGTTGTCATAACACATTCAAGCTGACATTGTTTACGGTTTTGTCTTGATCTTGTAAAATCCCGCGAAAGAACCTATTTCTCGGTTTAAATCATAGACTTGTAAAATCCCGTGACAATGGAAACATCCTGGTAATTGTAAAGTGCATTTCCGGATCTATCTTACGGTTTATTCCTGGTTTTGTAAAATCCCGCGAAAGAAACTATTTCCCGGTTTAAACCATAGAATTGTAAAATCCCGTGATGATGGAACCATCCTGGAGAAAGAAAAGTGTATTTCGAGGTCTTATCTGATGCTAGTGCTACAGTTTCTGCTTCGAAGAAGGGATAAAAGGGTGTACTTCATGATTTGGATGATTGTTTGGATTTTCTTCATGGATATTTGGTTATTTCAAAGTTTTTCGGGGTTATGTGCTTTTAACCATGGTCGGGATGAAAACCATTATCATAGTTCACTTAAAACGTCAAATGAGGCTAGATTTGAGCTTTTAACCAGAAGATGTGACAACGGGGTTAATTTACTATTATTTATTTGAGGTTGAAATAAAATATCACGGGCAAGTGTACTTAGTATCTGAAGGTATTGGGGATGGTTGGATGAAGATTCTTCAAGATCCTTGTTCGAACTTATTATCAAAAAACGAAGACTTAGAAATCTAGTTATTGTTGGGTGTCTTTTACCTTTTCTTTTACCACTTGGGGGAATTGGGCTCTTACCACCACAAAATAACTATCACTTTAAGGAGTTACGTTGTAGTGCTCAGTGTCACATTCAATTGTGGATTTTCAAGAGGCGATGTACGTCTTATACTTAATGGTTGGTTGGATGAAGAGTATAGAGTACTTAGAGATTCAATGGAGGATGAAGTCTCGGCACTGCTCTTTGTTACAAATGTGCAAGTTTAAGTCATGAGTTCGGGTTAGTTTACTTCAGGGTCAAATTCATCATACTGGGTTTTCTCCATCAGCTGTCACTACAAAGAGCCTACTGAATGATAATGGGGTTGATTACAAGTTTTCCAAGAGTAGATGAAAAGAGAGAGATTATGACGTCTGTTCACATCAGTTCAGGCATCGGACTTCATCATTATGATGTTTGAACACAACTGTTCAAGCCTCGTTCTCTAAAGAAAAGAAAAGTGTATGTTTCAGTGCGCTTTATCTTCAAGAAGAAGAGAAATCTTCTTATGACATTTGAACACAAAAGTTCAAGCCTCGTTCTCAAAGAAAAGAAAAGTGTACGCTTCAGTGCGCTTTATCTTCTGAAGAAGAGAAATCTTCTTATTAATGACCATTCTCATCAAAATGCTTCATACTTTTTCCATGCGCTTTCAAACATCAAGTGAACCAAACTACCGATGATTGTTATCTTATTCCACTTGCTCTTTTATAATGACGATGGCGACATCTTATGCTAATTTTGCGAGGGAGAAGTGTGAATAGACTACATTTGGATGATTTCACTTATATAATCAAGAATGGCAACTCCGTATGCAATTCTTGAGGGGGAGAAGAAGTGTGAACTTACTGCATGGTTGATTGTAATCTGAGATTAAATGGTCAAAACGGCTCCAAACTCATGTAAGAACCGAGCTTCTTTTTATCGGGTCATATTACATGGAGTTTCTTCTAAGAGTCGTTGGTTGACATATTCTTATGGACCGATGAGATTAATGACAAAGTGCTTCCAGTTGCGAGGCAGATTTCCTTGATGAACATCTTTCTGTTCTTGTTTGATTGGGAGGGATTTAAGTTAAGGGGATTTGCTATATACAAGTTAACGGGAATGCATTTGGTGGGTTGAAGATGTTGACTTTCTATTCCCCAAATGGACAATCTAGAAGAAGGTCGAGTCTACAGTCGGTTCTACATTCTCTGCTACATGTTAGAACACTAAAGATGAGTTGCATTTGATTATCAAAAGAGTTCTTCTTAATCTGGGCATTTATCAAACAGATTGTTGGCTTAGGGGAGAGCACTAATTGGGGGAGAGTGATATGTCAGATTTAATCCCTAATTATATTTGCTCACAATGTACTTCAGCAAGTTGATTCTCACAAAGACTTCTAAGGTTCTTCTCAAATGATTTCGAGTATATGGGCTTATAGAGTATTGCTGATTCTGAAGTATCAAAACCAGCAAGGGGGAAGGAGACACACATCTAAACGTGAGTAAATTTGATGAATTTAATTCTTCTAAGTGATTGAAGAAATCTCAGGAAGACAAATGTCATGACCGCAGAGAAACTCAAGGTTTTACTCATAATGGCGTTTAGTGTTCTTATTCCAACTATGTGGGGGAAGAGATGGAAGAGTTATTTTCTGGTGATAAAAGAGGTACACAAGTGTGTGATGATTTCGATGCTATCGCATTCATCAAGGGAGAGAGATTGTGTACATTGGGGATGCTCAGCTGCTTCATTTGAGGGCTTAATCAGTGATTCAGAGATATAATCACTTATTCCGGAGTTGACATCCGCAGTGATTGTCATCCGCAGAGATAATCAGTGATTCGGCCTGCTTCTTCAATGTTATCGGTTATTCTCTCTTTGGGCATTCGGGTACTTCGGGTTCTTGAGCTTCATACACTTTCTTTAGGGGAGAGAAAAATATTCATCGGGATTATTCTTTTGCTATTGGACTTAATCTGTCACTTCGATGTTATAAGTTTCTCTGTCTTTGGGTATACTTGTATTCAGGTTCGTGAACTCTATTCTAAGAGACTGACTGCATCAATTCATTTGCTTGGGGGAAGTGGTTTCTTGACAACTTTTTGGTATGGATTGCTTCAGACTTCAGTGGTTATGAAATGTGAGAAGATTATTTATGAGTGGGATGATACGTTGCTGTTCTTGTTAATGATATAACCTCGAATGAAGAATCTCGATTATCGTTCTTAAGAGGAGCAGCAGGATTTATGATAATGGTGTGCTTCTCTGTGCACCTGGCTAAGGATTTTCGGTTTGGGGGGAAGCTGCCAAAGTCTCACTTTCAGATGGTTCAATTTCTTTCAATTCAAGAGCCCTTGTGTTGGGAATAATCCGTTACCACGGATAGTTGTGGTTTACACTGCTTGGATTTACACTAGCAGTGGAAACGTATTCCCACTGCCAGTTCATTATTACCACTGCTATCAGTTTAAGTTTAGTTAAACGCGTCTAGATAAGTATAGAATAGATTGTGTGTATATTCTATAATGATAGCTTTATACTTATCTTGTAAAGGACTCCTTGTTGTATAAAAGGAGATCCTAGGTCATTGTCTTAGGTACGTATTACTTTACATTTACCTACGAAAGCTTCAAGGTGTAACCCTAGTGATACTAAGATCACTCGTATTATTTCATTAATAATATTGAAGCTTGAGTTTTGTGTTTAACTTGTGTTCATTCTCATTACATCATATAATTCATCTTCTAAGTATTACTTAAGTAAATTCCGCTTGCTTGATAATATTATACAAAATATCATTGACACAAGGAGAGTGTCCCAGATCCATCAAGTGGTATCAGAGCGAAGGTTCTAGTATTTTGTTTTAGAAGATCTAAAGAATTTGCTTAACTCACTCACTCAGTTCAATGGAGATGGAAAACAACCAATCAAACTCTTCTTCTACACCCAGACTTCCTAAGCTTAAGCTTAATGAGTTTGAGATGTGGAGGATATTAATTGAGCAATACTTCCTCATACATGACGATGCTCTATGGGAGATCATTCAACTTGGTGATTCTTTCAAGCCCGTGACTAGTACTGTGAAGGTTGGAGAAACAGATGCTGTAAAAGTTTCAGTGCCTGAATCCAATGTTGAAAAGGCAATGAGGAAGAATGATCTTAAGGCTAGAAGTATATTGCTGATGACTCTTCCCAGAGATCAAATTATTGCATTTAGCAAGTTTAAGACTGCTAAAGAATTATTTGAAGAAATTTTCTCAGTATTTGGAGGTAATGATGCTACTAAGAAGACTCAAAAGACATTGTTGAAGCAAAGCTATGAAAACTTCACTGCTTCAAGCAATGACTCACTTGACAGCATTTTTACCAAGCTTCAGAAGATTGTTACACAGCTAACTGTGTTTGGCATTGAGGTAGAAAAGGAAGACCTCAATTTGAAGTTCTTAAGAAGTTTACCTTCAGAGTTTCAAAAAAATGTCACTGTTTGGGGAAACAAAATAGACATTGAAACAATGAAGCTCAATGATCTGTACAACAACTTCAAATTAATTGAGCAAAGGTTAAATAAGGCAGGGAAACTTGGTACAAGCTCTAGTGGCTTGGCATTGTTGTCAACCTGATGTTTCTGATGATGAGAGTGATGATGATATTGCCACTGTAGGTTCTAAAGTTTCCACTGGCAATGTGAATATTGCCACTACAGGATCAAAGAAGAAGGTTGCTAGTATTGGAGATCCTACCATTTATGCTTTTATCTCCACACAAGTTGATGGCTCTCTTTTAACTCATGAAGACATAGAGCAAATCGATGAAGATGACTTGGAGGAGATGGATATAAAATGACAGATAGCTCTTCTTAGCATGAGGGCTAAGAAATTCTACAAGAAGACTGGCAAGCCTATCCACATTAATGGTGATGATACTGCAGGTTTTGATAAGAAGAAAGTGGAATGCTTTAACTGCCACAAGTTTGGACATTTTGCTAGAGAATGTAGAACACCAAAGGCCAAGGACAATAGGTCTACATGGTACAAGCAAAAGAAGGGACCAACTGTGGAAGAACCAAAGACAATGTTGGCCATTAATGGTGTGAGCTATGATTGGAGTTTCATGGCTGATGATCTTGAAGAAGAACACACTGATGCTGCTCTTGTTTCTGCTAAAGTTGCTCTTATGGCTTTTTCTGATTCTGAGGTACAAAACTTTGATAGTTGTTCTAAAACTTGTAGGGCTGCTAAAGAAGTTGAAAGGCTTAATGATTTATACTCAAATGAAAGACAAGAGTTATATAATGCTAATTATACTGTGTATAATCTTAGGAGAGCTATGGCAGTTTTAGAAAAGCAAATAGAGCATTATCAGGCTAATGAGTCAAAATATAATGATGATATGATTCTCATTAGGAGAGAGATAGAGTTTACTACAGCTGTGAATGAGGAATACCAAAAGGAACTTGATAAACTCAAACAGAAAACTGAAAATGTAAATTTAACTTTAGACACATGTTATTATCAGTCTAAGCAAATTGATAAAATTTGGAATGCTCAAATATACAATAAAGCTAAGTCTGTTATGGGTTATAATACAGTGCCACCCCCACTAAGAGGTGTTCCATCACCTCCAGGTATAGATATTGCTCACACTGGCATAGAATACTTTAAGGATCTTGAAAGATAATATGGTCCTTTAAAGGAAACAGTTGTGAAGAGTGAGGAAGAGAGTAAGCTAGATAATGATGTGTTTAAGAGTGCTAGTGACTCATCAGTTGTTGATGAGAATGATAAAAAGAAAGTAGAGACTTCTCTCCCAAAAGTTGCTAATACTGTTACAGAGGAACCTAGGAAACCAGTTAATAAACCTAGACCAACTGTAAAGTATGTTGAGATGTATAGGAACAAGCTTACAGCTCCTAGGGGTAACCAGAGGAGTTGGAATCATGTTAAGTCTCAAAAACTAGGTAGTGATTTTGTTATGAACAATAAGGCATGCTATATCTGTGGTAGTTTTGATCATTTACATGCTTATTGTGACTATCATGTTGGGAGAAGGGAAGTCTATGGGAAGAAAAGGGTGGAGTCTAATAGAAATCAACATAATGTACACCCTAGTTCAAATTGCAACATGGTCCCAAGTGCAGTTCAACTTAGAAGTGGCCTCAAAACATTTGCCACTGCAAAAACTGTTAGCACTGCTCACCCTAAGTCACCTGTTAAAAGTGCAAACTTCAAAACAAGTCTTACAAAATCTGCACAAATAGGAAAAAGGACCTTTCATGTTAAAAAGGTTAATAATAATCAACAGTGGGTACCTAAAAAGAAACCAGCAGTGAAGGGTTCTTAATAAGAAAAGGGGGGACATGGGCAATGCTGTGAAGGCCTCAGCACGTTGGGAATGGAAACCAAAAGGAAACACCTCTACAACCAATCCCAATGGTGTATCAATGACCTTTGATAGATTTAACTATATTGATACACGAGGCAGATCCAAGTCAATCATGGCTTGGGTCCCCAAAAGAAACTAACTCTTTACTCATATGTGCAGGAACATCCAAGGACAAAAAGATCAGATCAAGGATATACAGATAGTGGGTGTTCAAGGCACATGACTGGGAACAAGTCCTATCTTTCTGATTTTAAGCAATATGATGGACAATATGTCAGCTTTGGAGGTGGAGTAAATGGAAAAGTTGCTGGTAAAGGTGTCATTAAAACTGGTAACTTGGACTTTGAACCTGTGTACTATGTAAAAGAGCTTAAGTACAATCTTTTTAGTGTGTCACAAATGTGTGACAAGATGAACAATGTTATTTTTACCAAAGATATGTGCTTTGTTCTTTCTAAGGACTTTAAGATGCCTGATGAAAGTCAGATTCTTCTTAAAGTTCCTAGAAAAGGCAATCTCTATAGCTGTGATATGAACAACATTGTAGCTAAAGATGATTATGCTTGCTTGCTTGCAAAAGCCACAGTGGATGAATCCATGTTATGGCATAGAAGACTTGGTCATGTCAACTTCAAAACCATTAACAAGATTGTCAAAGATGGTTTAGTGAGAGGTTTACCTCAGAAAAGATTTGAAAATGATCAAACCTGTGTGGCTTGTCTCAAAGGCAAACAACACAGAGCTTCTTGCAGGTCAAAGTTGGTTAACTCTATTGCTCACCCACTTTAAATGTTACATATGGACTTGTTTGGTCCTACATCAGTGAGCAGCTTGAATTTAAAGAAATATTGTCTAGTGGTGACTGATGATTTTAGCAGATTTACATGGGTTTTCTTTCTTGGAACTAAGGATGAAACAACTGGCATCCTCAAGATATTTATCACGGAAGTTAAAAACCAATATGATATGAAAGTTAAAATCATTAGATGTGACAATGGAATCGAATTCAAGAATAGAGTTATGGATGAGTTTTGCAGAGATAAAGGTATTAAAAGAGAATTTAGTGTGGCTAGAACTCCTCAACAAAATGGTGTTCCTGAGAGGAGGAATAGGACACTGATAGAGGCTGCTAGAACCATGTTGGCCCATTCAAAGTTGCCAATTACTTTTTGGGCTGAAGCAGTTAACACTGCATGTTATGTGCAAAATAGGGTTTTAGTTGTAATGACAAAGAACAAGATACCTTATGAATTATTTAGGGGAAGACCACCTACCCTTGACTTCATGAGACCATTTGGGTGTCATGTATCTATTCTCAATACCTTGGACTATCTGGGAAAGTTTGATGAAAAGGCTGATGAAGGGTATTTTGTTGGGTATTCCATGGTTAGTAAAGCTTTCAGAGTATTCGATATAAGAACCCAAAAGATTGAAGAGAATCTGCATGTTGAGTTCCTGGAAAACAAAGTCAATGTCAAAGGAACTGGTCCAGAAAGATTGTTTAATCTTGATACTCTAACAGATACTATGAACTATGTGCCTGTTTCTACAGGAACATCTCCTTTTGGTTTTGCAGGATCAGAAGAGTTTCTTGATGATGATGAATCAAGCAAAGAGGATGCAGATGATCATGATGAATTCAGTCTACCTCTTTGGGACTATGCAGATAATAATGATGTTCAGAAAACTGGAGTTGCTCATCCTTCTAGTGATTTGGAAAAGGAAGGAAATTATAATTTGAATGCTGAAACTTCTGAAAGCAGTGGAAATTCAAATTCCACTATTCAGCAAAGTGTTTCCACTGCAACACCAGATGTGGGAATCACCACTCCAGTTACTATGGAAGCTCAAGCCAATGATGTTGAAAATTCAAATATGCCAAGTGAGATTGCAGTTCCTCATACTCCTCACACCACTGTTCATAAATCAGATCCTCTTGAAAATGTGATTAGGGATGTCTATTCACCAGTGAAGACTAGAAGACAAACAAAGTTGCCTGATGTTCATGGATTCATAAGTAAAATAGATGAATCTAAAATTCATGAAGGCAAGAATGAATGTCTGTTCATGTGCTTTCTGTCACAAATGGAGCCAAAGAATGTTTACAAGGCACTTGAAGATGAAAGTTGGGTGGAAGCAATGCAAGAAGAGCTGCTCCAATTTAAGCTTCAAAAGGTTTGGGTGCTTTGTAATTTGCCTTCTGGTAAGAAGGTAATAGGTACTAAATGGGTGTTCAGAAACAAGAAAGATGAAAGGGGAATTGTTATCAGAAATAAATCTAGGGTTGTTGCTTAAGGATATACTCAAGAGGAGGGTATTGATTATGAAAAAGTGTTTGCCCCTGTTGCACGGATTGAAGCAATTAGGCTGTTCTTAGCCTATGCATCCTTTATGAGCTTTAAAGTATATCAAATGGATGTAAAAAGTGCTTTTCTATATGGGCAGATAGATGAAGAGGTTTATGTCTCACAACCTCCAGGCTTTGAAGACCCTGAATATCCTAACAAAGTCTACAAGGTAGTTAAAGCTTTGTATGGCTTGCATCAAGCACCAAGGAAATGGTATGAAACCTTAACTACTTATCTTATCTCAAATGGGTTTCATAGAGGCAGATTGGATCAAACTTTGTTCATCAAGAAAGACAAAAATGATATCTTGCTTGTCCAACTATATGTTGATGATATCATTTTTGGATCTACAAAGCCAGAGATGTGCAAAGATTTTGAGAAACTAATGAAAGAAGAATTTCAGATGAGTTCTATGGGTGAACTCGCATTCTTTCTTGGACTTCAAGTACTCCAGAAGCCAGATGGTATTTTCATTAATCAAGACAAATATGTGGCTGAAATACTAAGGAAGTTCAAGTTTACTGATGCAAAGTCATCCAACACTCCTGCAGACAAGACTACACATCTACTTCTTAAGGAAAATAGTGGTGAAGCAGTTGATGTGCACATGTATAGGTCTATGATTGGTTCTTTGATGTATCTTACATCCTCTAGACCAGATATTATGTTTGCTGTGTGTGCTTGTGCAAGGTTTCAAGTTACTCCCAAGTTCTCTCACTTGACTGCTGTGAAGAAGATTTTCAGATATCTTAAAGCATTTCCTACTCTGGGATTGTGGTACTCCAGAGATTCTCCTTTAGATCTGGTTACTTACTCAGATAGTGACTATGCTGGAGCTAGCTTGGATAGAAAATCTACAACTGGTGGATGTTAATTTCTTGGCAACAGGTTAGTGTCATGGCAGTACAAGAAGCAAACAATGGTGGCAAATTCTTCAACTGAAGCAAAGTATATAGCTGCTGCAAGTTGCTGTGCTCAAGTTCTATGGCTTCAAAATCAACTTTTGGACTATAGGTACAATTTCATGAATACCATCATACATATTGACAATAGCAGTACCATTTGCATAATAAAGAATCCTGTTCAACACACCAAGACCAAACATATTGAAATTAGACACCATTTCATTCGGGATTGTTATGAAAAGGGACTAATTCAAGTTGTCAAAATTCATACTGATGACAACTATGCTGATTTACTAACAAAAGGTCTGGATGTGAGAAGATTTCAGTACTTGGTAACAAGTCTTGTAATGCTTAATTCATAAATGTTCTCTGGTGTTGAGGGGAGGCTGTTGGGTAATGCATTTGTTGTATGAGTTTGTATATCAAGTTTTGATGAGGAGTTGGAGTTAAAAGGTGTATATCTGAGATACACAATAAATGGTTATTGATTCACCATGTCTAACACACATAAGAATCAACTAGTCCAGAGCAAACGGCTACTGGTAAAGACTTGACAAATCCGTTTATGGTTGATAGTTTACCAAAAACTATATGGTTATTAACTCACCATATTCTTTATGATTAAGAGTTGGCTAGTCCATAGCAAACGGCTCATGGTAAAGACATATCAAATCCGTTGATAGCTGGTAGTTTGCTAAAAACGATGATAAGAGCACTCTTGTTTTTTTAATGATTTTATTTTCCACTACTCTTTGAAATTTTTGTGAAAAATTCACACTGCTAGTTCTCAGTTTCCACTGACAAGTGTTATTTTACCACTAAAATTCTAGCCGTTATTAATGATTGTGTCAGTAACAAATTTTTTACTAGCCGTTGAAAGTTTCCACTGATTAAATATAGGGTTATAAAATATTTAAGGAAATTATCTTCTTTCCATCTTATAATACTTTCTAAAGATAATTTTTCTTGCGTGACAATTCTCAATCCTAACCCTATATTTCTTTTTCTATCAATTGGCTAGTCATTACTTCAATTCTTACTGATATAATCATATTTTTCATCAAAAGTTTCCATGGCATCTTTGAACTTTGCAGATGAGCACAACCTAGTGGCCTACCTACAAAAGTCTGACGAGAAGAGTGGCCTTGTTTTTCATGAGATTGTGGACTTTCTCAATACCACACATATAAGGTATGCTTTGCTTTTAAAACCCACAATCTATATCTCTCAAATCAAACAGTTTTGGACTTCTGCTCAGTCCATCACACTTGAGAATAGAGATACACATGAAACAGTGGATGCTCTACGAGCCACTGTAGATAGGGTAACCATAGATGTTACTGAGGCATCCTTGAGGAGAATACTTCACTTGGATGATATCAATGGTATCATATCATTACCTATGTCTGATATTCATGATACTTTATCATCCATAGGGTATGATACCACTGACAAAAAGGCTACTTTCAAAAAGAGTAGTTTTTGTCCCCAATGGAGATTTTTGATTCATACTTTGTTACATTGCCTTAGTCCTAAGAAAACATCTTATGAGCAATTTATTTCAACCATGGCTTATCCTTTGGTTTGTCTTATTACTGATAGGATTTTCAATTGGTCAAATTATATTTTTACAAGTATGAAAGGCAATGTACAAAGTAAAAGCAAATTTTTAATGTATCCAAGGTTTGTGCAAGCTGTGCTTAATGAATTTCAACTGCAACCTCATACTACTGTTTATCAAATCAGTGGCCTAAAGCCTAAAGTTTTTCAAAATTTGAATAAAGATGGCAATATGATTTTTACACCTCTCCTACCCCCAAATGCTTGCTAAAATAACTTCTGGACAAAACACACCCATAATTAATGATCCAAACATTGATTATACCCCACCAGTTTCAAGAACCTATGAGAGAAGCCCTAAAAAGTCAACCCCTCTCATGACAACACAACAAGTTTCTGAACCTTATGGTCTAGGAACAAGCAGTGGTGGTTCTAGACTTCCACCTAGTCCTACTATGGAGGAATCTGGACCAATGCCCCATGATTCACCTCTCCCAACAGGTAACATAGTTGGAAGTGCTGAGGGCAGTGGAAACCAATTAGAATTGATGGTTCTGTGTACCAAATTAGCAAAACAGGTTGATTCTCTACAAAAGAACTTGGCTACTTTCAAGAAGCAACATGCCAAGGATGTTCAACTTTTAAAGATAGAGATTCAGACCTTAAAGGAGAAGGTGCAGAGGTTGAAACAGCACAAGAAGACTGCAAAGATGGTGATTTCATCTTCATCCTCACCTCCTAATGGTGATTCAGCTAGTCATGATTTGGGAAATTCTTCCAAACAGGGGAGGAAAACAGGTTCTGACACTGAGGGGAGGAAAATTAATTTTGAAGATGAAGGAGATACAACTAAAGGAACAAATGAAGCTGATTCTCATGGAGAGCAACTGATTCTCATGGAGAGCAACTTGAAGATCAAGACATTTTTGAAACTGCAACTGATTTTACCACTGAAGATATTTCCACTGCAGAGCCAATTCTTACCACTGCAAGTGAAGAATTTGATATTGTGAAGACATAAAAGGGTAAAGCAGTTCTAGAAGATGTACAACAATCTAAAAGGAAGGTTTCAAAGAAAAGACAAGTTCAGACTGATCATGATAGAGAACTTGCTAAGAAGATTTCAGAAGATCAAATTGCTGAAAAGAAAAGGTTGAAAGAAATTGAAGTTGCTAGCTTTTTGGAAGCTCAAAGATTGGATAGAATGGAAGATACTGATTCAATTTCCACTCTCCAACCTACTGTTATGAAAGAGAAAGCTCCAGAGTTTAGTTATGTTCCTACTGAAGAAGATATTCAGTTTCTGGTGGCTAATAATCCAGAAATCAAGAAAAAGGCAATTGACCTTGTTGCTGATGCATCTTTAACTGAGGAACAAAGAACAGCTCAGTTGAAAGATTTTATTATGATGAAGAACAATCAAGCACTTGAAGATGTGATTAATTCAGTCAAAAAGGTTCAGAAGAAACAAAGACAACCAACCAAGGCACAAATACTTGCATATATGAAGACTTATTGTTGTCATGTTGGTAACTGGAAAAGGCATCAATTTATAAGAATGTCTGATGATCAAGTTGAAAGGGCTTACTACAAAACTGTGAAACAAGATAAATCTTTTATTCCAATGGGTTCTGAAGAAGAAGAAAGAAGAATTCCTAGATTGAAGAGAAAGGCCAAAGTTAGTGATTCTCAAACTGTTAAGAAGACTAAGGTTATTGAAGATCCTACAAAGTCTACTGAGAAGGAGATTCCTACTAAGAAGTTCACTGAAGAATAGATGACTGGAATGATTGTGATTGAAGACAGAGACTTTAATCCAGAACCACTGAAAATTCGACATCCTATTATTGATTGGGAAGTTTACACTGCTAGCAATTTTGCTCCAACATGGAAGATTACAAGGCTGGGAAGTGAAACTTCATCATTCATAACCTTTGAAGATCTTATTAAAGCTTTTGACAGAGATGACCTCAACACACTATGGAAATTAGTTCAAGAAAGGTTTAATGTTCAAGGTCTCAAAGATACAAAAGAAATGCAGTTATGGGTAACTCTTAGAAGGCTTTTTGAACCAAATGCTGATGATGACTACTGGAAAACCTTATTCACATGTTTTGGTACTAAATGGTTTTATTATGATTCATGTGAAGTTCATCATGTGTCTACAGCTAATGGAGAAGACTTTTTCATGCTTGCTGAGAAAGAATATCCACTCAGAGTTGGAGCTCTTACAGTAATGTTAAGCTTACACATAAGAGTCAATGAAGATAATGAGAAGGTCAGAGCATTGTTACAAAGGATTCAAGATCAGTGTTCAAGAGCTATATAAAAGCTAAGAGAAAAGAAGTGAAGTGTTTGATTGAATTCCCCAAATCCTTGAAGTTAATGTATATTGAAAAAACTTATTGATTTGCAGAGAAATCATAAGTTTAGGGGAGGATTGTTGGGAATAATCTGTTACCACGGATAGTTGTGGTTTACACTGCTTGGATTGACACTAGCAGTGGAAACGTATTCCCACTGCCAGTTCATTATTACCACTGCTATCAGTTTAAGTTTAGTTAAACGCGTCTAGATAAGTATAGAATAGATTGTGTGTATATTCTATAATGATAGCTTTATAATTCTCTTGTAAAGGACTCTTTGTTGTATAAAAGGAGATCCTAGGTCATTGTCTTAGGTACGTATTACTTTACATTTACCTACGAAAGCTTCAAGGTGTAACCCTAGTGATACTAAGATCACTAGTATTATTTCATTAATAATATTGGAGCTTGAGTTTTGTGTTTAACTTGTGTTCATTCTCATTACATCATATAATTCATCTTCTAAGTATTACTTAAGTAAATTCCGCTTGCTTGATAATATTATACAAAATATCATTGACACAAGGAGAGTGTCCCAGATCCATCACCTTGGAAGCTTTGGTGGTGAATGTTTAAGAGATGATGACTTCTATCTTCTACAAAGTGCTGAACGATTTCCTTATCTCGGTACTCGTATCATCATCTTCTTAAACTATTTCTCTATCGTTGTAAATATTTTTCAAAAAGCAAAATACAAAAATATCAAACCAACAAAAAAAATAGAAAAATACAAAATCAACAAAAGCCCAAAAAATCAGAAAATTGAAAAATACCAAAAATATGTTTTCTCAAGACATGTCTTCTGGTATCGATAACATCTACGGTCTTAGAAATGTCATTCAATAATGGCACGGGACTTTAGATGAAGTTCGAGCAGGAGGTGTAAATATTTCTTTCTAAACATGTCTCAAAATATGGCTTGCAGTTACTTCAGACTGTAACCCGTGCTTATACCATGGCTTGCTATTATTTCTGATAGCAACCCGCTCTTCAAGAAAGGAAAGTGCTCTAAACCAAAATTTTTCAAATATTTCGTGCACTTATCCTAAAAACATAACAAGGAAAGCATGTCGTCAAAAAGACTGTTGTTCCTACACAAATGTTTTTCCTTCTAAAATTCTTCAGAAAAATATTTGTTGTTTTCCAAAAATGGTGGTAAATTGTGTTGCTTGTAAATCAATCAGTTTCAGCGTTTTCGTAAAAATTGAAAACTCAATCAATGACTTCAACGCTTTTAAACTTTTCAGAAAATAAGTCATTGATTGAGGGGGAGAATGTTGTCAAATCTTTATCATCTAACGAGATTTTCTAATTATCCTATATGCTTAATTGAAAATGATGTTAACCTACGTTGAAGGACTAGGTGCCTAGGATATGATTTTTAGGATTGGATGATTAGAGTTTGATAAACACATTATTCCCATACCTTTTATGATATGATTGATGATGAGTGTCTAAATACTCATCATTTTTGTACCAATTAAACTGCAAAAACATCTGAAAACACTCAGAAATGCATCAAAATGATAAAAATATCACAAATAAGTGTTTTATGTGTTTTAAATGCAAAAATATCAAAATCTGGTGAAAAACGTATCAAGTTTGCATAATTGGCAGTTTTAGTCCCCCAAGTTTGGAAAGTTGTCAAAAACAGTCCCTGGTAAACCTAAATAAAGAAAAATATCATTTCAAGTCCCTAGGGATTCTTGAGTTGTCAAAATTGGTCCTTGAGATTTAAATTTTCAAAATTACAACTTAGGTCCCTAAACTTTAAAAATTGTCAAAAATAGTCCTTGGAAATTTGAAAATGTCAAAACTAGTCCTTGTACTATTGGAACTTGTCAATTTTAGTCCTTGTAACAACTTTGGAGAAATTACAGGTTTGGTCCCTCTAGTTTGGCAGAATTACAAAACAAGTCCTTGATATTAAAAACCAAGCCTTGACCCTTTTGCATTTTGGACCCCTGCCATTTATACCTTTTGACCCCTTCCTTTTTTGGACCCCCTGGTCAAATCCACCAGTCAAACCAAACCTTTGCCGCCCACCTGTACACCTTTCTTCCCCACTAGCCCTGCAACTCAGACCTCTCACCCATCACCTCCCACCTCACCTTATCTCCTCAAAACCCCCCCCCCCTCATCATCACACCTACAACCCACCACCCCCAGTTGCGAAAATCAGAGCCCTGAGGTCAAAACTACCTTTCCCACCAAAATGCATCAAATGGCCAATATGCACCACACTCATCCAATGGCCCAAATTGAAGGTGGGATACACTCAGAGGACACGTGGAAGCTTTTTGGGTGTATAAAAAGGAAGAAAGAGAGAAGGAAGAGGCAGTAGTTTAGTTTTTAAATTTCTTGTATGTCGTTTTTATAAAATTATCTTAGCTAGTCTCTTAATTTTGTAACTTAAAGCTTTCCTGTATTGAATTCAAGTAGTTTGATCATTACAATCTGTTTTCAAGTCTTAATTCAAGGGTTCACTTAAATTTCATGTTTTGATGTTCACTGTTGAGAAGTTCAGTTTCAAACTCTTATTTCCAGGCTTCTAGCAGCTTATTTTTAAGTTACAATAAGTTTATTTAAGCTATCTAAAGCTTTTGGTAAGCTTGGAAAACAGTTTCAAGCAACTCTCATGTTTGGTCAACAAAATTCAACTGAAGCTCAAATGGACTTGGATTGGGAATTTGGGGGTTGCAGAGCTTGAGTTTGGGTTGGATTTGAGTAGCATAGTGTAGTTTTGGGTTTGGTTTTAGCCTGCAAAACAAGCTGGACATTTGTGAGTATCTGTCTTATTTTCATTTTCATTTCAGTTTGCAAATGGTGTTTGTATCTGTATCTGTGGTTAAGAATGGTTCAAACTTGTTTATTTAGTGGTAATTAGAGTAGTGAGACTTAGTTTGATCAATAATATAAGCTAGTGCAGAGTTTAGCTCAATTTAAATTGCATATCAGTGTTTAAAGTTATGTTTGGATTTGCTGCTTTAACTATATTAGAGGGTTGTTTAGTAGTTAGGATTTGTTGTTTCAGGTTTGTTAAGCTCTAATATGCTCATTTGAGACAGTTAATTGCACCTACAAACACTCAAAGTCAAAATCACATTTGATCTGTCTTTAAAGCTTAACTGTTGGAGTTTTTGAAAACAAAAACTAGTTTTGTGTTTAGAAATCACTAGAGTAGCTTGCATTAGTTTCATTATACCATTTAACATCATATTCAGTTGAGAAATCAAGATTAAAGCTCAATTTGGTCAACTTTTCAAATCTGTCAAAAAAGTCAAAAACTGAAAAATCATTTTGAGCCCAACTAGGGTGAATTTTCATGATCTCATTTCTAGGCCAAATCAAATGAAATCGTAGGTTTAAAAAATTCAATTGGTCTATTTTCTTATTGTCATTTTTGTAGATTTTTGTCAATTTTTTATAAGTTCTAAAATTGCTTGTCAACATGGGCTTATTTGCCCTGTGCACTGACTCAGTTGATACTGAGTCTGCACAGGGTTTATACAGGCTTGTCACAAGCTCACAAGAGCTTGTCTAGGTCTGGTTTTTGGATTATAAGTTCTTAGCCAGGTTTCCTTCAAGTTCCAACTTTTTGTTTTGAATTTCAGCCTATTGGGTAGCTTAATCTTTGGCTTAAAAGTAGTAGTCATAAACTGTTCTTAACACTTGGTAACCAAATCATCAAATCTTTGTTGCTTGCATTTCAGTGGTTTAAGCTAGTTGAAATTAGTTGTTTTTGAGTACTTTTAGCATAATATAGCTTCTGTAATCAGTAGGAGGTCTTTGGTTTTCATTTGCTTTTCTCAAGTGCTTATTTATAAGCACTCTCCACTGCAGCCTCAATTTCCTTCACACAACCCCCTGTTTTTATATTTTTCCTAGATTCTTAATATTATTTTAGACTTTCCCTGAATTTTTCATATTTTTCCTACTCTGTTTGGTATTTTTCTTGATTTAAAACAGTTTTTAAGTCTTTTTAATTAGCATTTAATACAATTAATTAAGAAAAGTTTCAAAAAAATAATTTTTCATTTTTCTTAGGTTAAGATAAATATAAAAAGTCAAAAAAATATTTTTCCAGATTTTTCTTAGTTAAATTTGTAATTTTTAGCAATTTAATTAGTTTTTAATAGTTTTTAATTCATAGAAAAATACAAAAATAATCAGAAAAATACAAAAAATAGTTTTTAAAATTCTCTTTTGTTATTTTAGATTTTTCCAAGTCATAATTTTATTTTTCTAGCTTTATTTCATATTTTCTTGTATTTTAGGGTATTATTAAATAGTTAAAAATAGTTTTTAATTAATAATAATTAGATAAATAGTTATAAAAATAATTTTCTTTTTCTAAAAATTTTCTCTTATCATTAGGTTTGTAAAAATATCATTTTCATATTTTTAGGGTTAATATTGCTTCAGTTTCACATTTTCTTTTGTACATAACGTAGTTTTTAATTTAAGTTTTATAAAAGAAAAATAAAAAACATCAGTTTAAAAATAGTGATAGCGTTTATTTAATATAGTTTATCTTTTTAATTTTCTTTAATTTGCATTTAAGCCACTATAGTTTATATACTTTCTCTTTTAGTATAATCAATCACAATCCTTTTCCGTTCAAATCCTCTCGATCACTAAACGTTTGACTATTCTCGCACAGCTCGTTGGGACATAACGACCTGGGGAAACACTATACTCTCCTGATCTTCATTGCATTTGTTTCCAGACTGTTTTAAGTTTGTTACGGTTAGCCATTCACAAGTGGCTAGCTTGCGTGATAAAACTTAACCGTCTGGGAGCGAATCAAATTTTGGCGCCGCTGCCGGGGAGCAGTGCTAATAGTCTTACGTTTAGCAGATTAGTGATTTGAATATTCACTCATTGTTCATACCATCTATATGTTTATATTTTCTTATAAAAATCAAAAACCCAAAAAGATTTTCATTCTTTGTTTCTACATCATGTTTTTCAAAAATACCAAAAATATTCCTCTTTACCCTCTTACCCTTTTTGATTCTTTATCCCTTTACCCTCTATCCATTTGATTCTAACTTCTTCTCATGGAATCACTCGACTACGACGAATTCTGGGACGAAGTTGAAAAACTTCAGACTTTATCACAAATGTCAAGAATTCGTGTTGTTCGTGATGATCCATTAATTCTGCGTAGGGAAATAGAACGAGAAACCGGGGTGACAAAGGACCAGGTACTTCCCTCTAATAATGGAAGTGCTAAATACGTCCAACCTACGGTTATCCAAAGATCTAATCCCTCAATTGCTCCTAAGCCGTCTAGAATTGATCCTAAACTTTCACGATTTACGGTTAAAAGCAAACATGCAGAATTTAGACCGGTGACTAGCAAGAATGACTTGCCTAATCTTCACGTTTCTCAAGAACCAGAACCAGAGACCATAACGGAAGTGGTGGGAATTGATAGCTCTCAGAGCACACCACTTGTCCCACCTCCGGATTTTTCAAAATGTTCTTCGAGACTTGATAGTCATTCGGATCACCATGTTGGTTTTGTTGATTCTTTGAATAAACCGATTCCTTCTCATAACTCTCAAATGAAATCGTTTATTCCTTGTGTCGGTTGTGGTGAGCCTCTTTTTGGTTCACCCTGTCGTTGGTGTACGTGTGTACAGTGTGGTAATGATATTCGTAACGGGAGTTGTTTGTTATGTGGTTCGAGGAATTCATTTGATTATGATCCTAATCAGAACTCATTTAACGACCCCTCAAACTTTTCCAATTACCCACCACAGCCCGACTTATCTTCATATAACCAACATAACTGCTGTGAATTTTGTGGAGGTCCCCACCAAGGATTTGAGTGTCAATCCGGAAACACGTTTGTCTATGAACAGTTTTCCGGTGATGCTCAGAACTTTGGTTATGACCAATATCCATATAATTCACCAGTCCAGACTCAGCAGTTTTACTGTTGTGAGTACTGTGGAGGTCCGCACTTCAGCTCTGATTGTCAAATAGGGAATCTATTTCCTTGTAACAATCATGACTCTCACAAGTTCGACAATTTCCAACCTCCACAGCACCATACGGTTCAAACTCCACCTGAGCCGTTGTCTCAAGAAATTTCCCAAGATCTTGAAACCGCAATGAAAACGCTTGATGATATGATTCGTAACTTTAAGAATCAAGTGAGTGGTGAAAAGACCATGGGAGAATTGCTAGCCGAAGAACGAGAAGAACGAGAGGCCCGCAAATCTAGGGAAGAATTATTAGTCCTAGAGCAAGCAGCTCTAAGGCGTTCCCAATTTCTTAAGGCAGCTATGTATGATGAAGACGAGGAGAGTATTTCTTTTAAGAATATTATTTCTCAACTCCCTCAGTCAGTTGATATCCCAGTAGTTGAGATTCCATCTCAAACAACTGCTATCACACCCGAAGCTCCCACTCACTCTCTGAACATGGGGGACGAGCATCTTGACACTGTTCCTGAAAAGGAATCGGACGAATTCATAAAGTCTAGTGTTGAGAACCTTGTCCCAATCCCGAGAGAGTCACAGGGAACTTCTGATCATGTGTGTGATTCTCTTTCCCCTCTTGAGTGTTCAAAAGATCATTTTGAAACTTTCTCCGATGTTAGCGACGATTGTACTTCTTATGGAAACATCGAGTATGTTGAGGCATCACTCCCACAGTCTGATGCTGATCATCTTCTTGAGGAGTTCACCGATGAACTCACTCACATCAATCCACTTTCATCGGAAAGTAATGATAGTCTTTTTGATTTCAAAACCGATCTGGGAGAGACTGAAAGTCTCCTTGATAATGATCGTTCACTCACTTCTTATCCCAACAGTCCAATAGAGAATATTAATCACTTTGTTCCTGAAGCATTCAAAACAACTCTCACCAATCCTCTATTTGAATTCGAATATGAATTCACCTTAATTTCTGAGAATCCACTCTTTGATACTCAGATTGAGGATAGTGATGAGTCTACAGTGGAACAAGAATTCACAGATTTACATCTTGTGATTGATTCTCTTCACTAGGAGTTCGCCGATGAACTCACTCATATCATATCTCCGCCGGAGTATGATAACTTCCAATTTGATCATGACACACCCGAGATTTGTCTTGATCACGTGAGCTTAAATGATGAGATTCATAATCCTGAAATTATGGATTCTCCTATGGATGAAGATGAGTTAGTCATGATGTTTATCATGATTTTCTATCTCTTCTTCACCTATCCCGTGGCTTCCCCTGTTCTTCACTCCTTCGGGAATGAAGACATTATCTTTGACCCAGGCATTTCCATGTACCATTTGTGAGCCGAGTCTGTCTATCTATATCTCATCGGTGTGGAACTTTCACGTACTTCAATGTTTATCCAAACATCTTGAATGAAAGTTCGATGGAGATTGTTTCTTCCACTTACTTCCCCATGAACAAATTAATTCGGGGTCGAGTCAAGCTAGCGACTCGGTAATCAAAAACAGTAGTTAAACATGGGTTTCACCCGTGTGTACCACCCTAGTGTGGGGGAGATACCCCACATGTTGTATATAGATCTTAAAAATAAATGAAAATTGTAAATATAAAAAAAGAGAATAATTGTTGTGTTTCTACACTTAGCTAGTAATGTTATCTTTTTACGTTCTAAGTTTCGGCATAACAGCCGGTACTTTGAATATTGAGGACAATATTCATTTCTAAGTGTGGGGGGGAAATTCTGGCGAATTTGATCATAAATGTACCCCTTTTAGTCCCTTTTTCCCCCAAAATGGCCAAATTTAAAAAAAAATTTAGTGGAAGTACTATGTACTAAACACAACAAATGGTAATCAGTCCACCATGTCTAACCCACATAAGGATTGGCTAATCCAGGAGCAAACGGCTCTTGGTAAAGATATCTCAAATCCGTTGACGGCTTGCAATTTGCCCAAAATTGTATGGTATTCAACTCACCATATCCTTAAAAGTGAAGAGTTGGCTAGCCCGCAAGTTTATGGCTTGTGGTAAAGGCAGTGGAAAACCATAATTGGTAATCAGCTCACCAAAGATATTTTATCTAAGAGTTGGCTAGTCCAGAAGCAAACGGCTTCTGGTAAAGACAAATCAAATCCGTTGAAAGCTGGTGATTTGCTCAAAATCATTTGGTTATCGGTGTACCAAGGTTCTTACTTGAACTGAAACATTTGGCTACTCCAGAAGTAATGGCTTTTGGTAAAGAGATGAAACCCATTAATTTTTCTCAAAACATTGCTAGGGACTAGCAATATCTTAGTGTGGGGGATTGATGAGTGTCTAAATACTCATCATTTTTGTACCAATTAAACTGCAAAAACATCTGAAAACACTCAGAAATGCATCAAAATGATAAAAATATCACAAATAAGTGTTTTATGTGTTTTAAATGCAAAAATATCAAAATCTGGTGAAAAACGTATCAAGTTTGCATAATTGGCAGTTTTAGTCCCCCAAGTTTGGAAAGTTGTCAAAAACATTCCCTGGTAAACCTAAATAAAGAAAAATATCATTTCAAGTCCCTAGGGATTCTTGAGTTGTCAAAATTGGTCCTTAAGATTTAAATTTTCAAAATTACAACTTAGGTCCCTAAACTTTAAAAATTGTCAAAAATAGTCCTTGGAAATTTGAAAATGTCAAAACTAGTCCTTGTACTATTGGAACTTGTCAGTTTTAGTCCTTGTAACAACTTTGGAGAAATTACAGGTTTGGTCCCTCTAGTTTGGCAGAATTACAAAACAAGTCCTTGATATTAAAAACCAAGCCTTGACCCTTTTGCATTTTGGACCCCTGCCATTTATACCTTTTGACCCCTTCCTTTTTTGGACCCCTGGTCAAATCCACCAGTCAAACCAAACCTTTGCCGCCCACCTGTACACCTTTCTTCCCCACTAGCCCTGCAACTCAGACCTCTCACCCATCACCTCCCACCTCACCTTATCTCCTCAAACCCCCCCCCCCCCCCTCATCATCACACCTACAACCCACCACCCCCAGTTGCAAAAATCAGAGCCCTGAGGTCAAAACTACCTTTCCCGCCAAAATGCATCAAATGGCCAATATGCACCACACTCATCCAATGGCCCAAATTGAAGGTGGGATACACTCAGAGGACACGTGGAAGCTTTTTGGGTGTATAAAAAGGAAGAAAGAGAGAAGGAAGAGGCAGTAGTTTAGTTTTTAAATTTCTTGTATGTCGTTTTTATAAAATTATCTTAGCTAGTCTCTTAATTTTGTAACTTAAAGCTTTCCTGTATTGAATTCAAGTAGTTTGATCATTACAATCTGTTTTCAAGTCTTAATTCAAGGGTTCACTTAAATTTCATGTTTTGATGTTCACTGTTGAGAAGTTCAGTTTCAAACTCTTATTTCCAGGCTTCTAGCAGCTTATTTTTAAGTTACAATAAGTTTATTTAAGCTATCTAAAGCTTTTGGTAAGCTTGGAAAACAGTTTCAAGCAACTCTCATGTTTGGTCAACAAAAGTCAACTTAAGCTCAAATGGACTTGGATTGGGAATTTGCGGGTTGCAGAGCTTGAGTTTGGGTTGGATTTGAGTAGCATAGTGTAGTTTTGGGTTTGGTTTTAGCCTGCAAAACAAGCTGGACATTTGTGAATATCTGTCTTATTTTCATTTTCATTTCAGTTTGCAAATGGTGTTTGTATCTGTATCTGTGGTTAAGAATGGTTCAAACTTGTTTATTTAGTGGTAATTAGAGTAGTGAGACTTAGTTTGATCAATAATATAAGCTAGTGCTGAGTTTAGCTCAATTTAAATTGCATATCAGTGTTTAAAGTTTGGTTTGGATTTGCTGCTTTAACTGTATTAGAGGGTTGTTTAGTAGTTAGGATTTGTTGTTTCAGGTTTGTTAAGCTCTAATATGCTCATTTGAGTCAGTTAATTGCACATGCAAACACTCAAAGTCAAAATCACATTTGATCTGTCTTTAAAGCTTAACTGTTGGAGTTTTTAAAAAACAAAAACTAGTTTTGTGTTTAGAAATCACTAGAGTAGCTTGCATTAGTTTCATTATACCATTTAACATCATATTCAGTTGAGAAATCAAGATTAAAGCTCAATTTGGTCAACTTTTCAAATCTGTCAAAAAAGTCAAAAACTGAAAAATCATTTTGAGCCCAACTAAGGTGAATTTTCATGAGCTCATTTCTAGGCCAAATCAAATGAAATCGTAGGTTTAAAAAATTCAATTGGTCTATTTTCTTATTGTCATTTTTGTAGATTTTTGTCAATTTTTTATAAGTTCTAAAATTGCTTGTCAACATGGGCTTATTTGCCCTGTGCACTGACTCAGTTGATACTGAGTCTGCACAGGGTTTATGCAGGCTTGTCACAAGCTCACAAGAGCTTGTCTTGGTCTGGTTTTTGGATTATAAGTTCTTAGCCAGGTTTCCTTCAAGTTCCAACTTTTTGTTTTGAATTTCAGCCTATTGGGTAGCTTAATCTTTGGCTTAAAAGTAGTAGTCATAAACTGTTCTTAACACTTGGTAGCCAAATCATCAAATCTTTGTTGCTTGCATTTCAGTGGTTTAAGCTAGTTGAAATTAGTTGTTTTTGAGTACTTTTAGCATAATATAGCTTTTGTAATCAGTAGGAGGTCTTTGGTTTTCATTTGCTTTTCTCAAGTGCTTATTTATAAGCACTCTCCACTGCAGCCTCAATTTCCTTCACACAACCTCCTGTTTTTATATTTTTCCTAGATTCTTAATATTATTTTAGACTTTCCCTGAATTTTTCATATTTTTCCTACTCTGTTTGGTATTTTTCTTGATTTAAAACAGTTTTTAAGTCTTTTTAATTAGCATTTAATACAATTAATTAAGAAAAGTTTCAAAAAAATAATTTTTCATTTTTCTTAGGTTAAGATAAATATAAAAAGTCAAAAAAATATTTTTCCAGATTTTTCTTAGTTAAATTTGTAATTTTTAGCAATTTAATTAGTTTTTAATAGTTTTTAATTCATAGAAAATACAAAAATAATCAGAAAAATACAAAAAATAGTTTTGAAAATTCTCTTTTGTTATTTTAGATTTTTCCAAGTCATAATTTTATTTTTCTAGCTTTATTTCATATTTTCTTGTATTTTAGGGTATTATTAAATAGTTAAAAATAGTTTTTAATTAATAATAATTAGATAAATAGTTATAAAAATAATTTTCTTTTTCTAAAAATTTTCTCTTATCATTAGGTTTGTAAAAATATCATTTTCATATTTTTAGGGTTAATATTGCTTCAGTTTCACATTTTCTTTTGTACGTAACGTAGTTTTTAATTTAAGTTTTATAAACGAAAAATAAAAAACATCAGTTTAAAAATAGTGATAGCGTTTATTTAATATAGTTTATCTTTTTAATTTTCTTTAATTTGCATTTAAGCCACTATAGTTTATATACTTTCTCTTTTAGTATAATCAATCACAATCCTTTTCCGTTTAAATCCTCTCAATCACTAAACGTTTGACTATTCTCGCACAGCTCGTTGGGACATAACGACCTGGGGAAACACTATACTCTCCTGATCTTCATTGCATTTGTTTCCAGACTGTTTTAAGTTTGTTACGGTTAGCCATTCACAAGTGGCTAGCTTGCGTGATAAAACTTGACCGTCTGGGAGCGAATCAATTGATATGTTGAATTGACTTTTATTAGTCGATTGCTGTTTGGGTGTTGTCGACCACCATATATCTGTTTGTATGTCCACTAACGTATGCAGATGTCATGGTATAAAATAATGTTCCCGATCCGGATCCCACAAAACAAGATGATTGGATGCCGAAAGGAAAGGGTAACTATATCTTGGGTTGACAAATGAAGAAATGGAGCTTAATTTGACTTCTATGGAGAGTTGGCAAGATAAAATGCAACGTAAGAGGTCTCACTGCATCAGCAGATGGTTTTCTTCATCAACAAATGAAGAAACGAAGCTTAATTTGACCTCTATGGAGAGTTGCCATGAAAAAATGCAACGAAAGAAGTCTCACTGCATCAGCAGACGATTTTCTTCCATGCCCTATAACAACAACAACATAAGCAGCTTCTACACCACCTAATGTATCTTGTGCAGGATAGTAGTGAATTATACCAGTTTTAAACAATTTTGAAAATATTGTTTTGAAAAATAGAAAATATTGTTTTGAAAATTAATTGGACTTAATTTTGAAAATCACCAGATTTCATGTTATCAAAACTTAAGTCACTCAATCATCGACTACGGTCATTGATTGAGGGGAAGAGTGATTTAAAACAAAATATTTTCAAACGATATTTCTTCACAAAAGTTCCGATTTGTACGAAATAAAGTGGTGATCTAAAGGTTTAATGTTATGTCATGGTATGATTTTCTTTAAAACTCAAAGATCTTTCAAAATGAAATTTTTTCTGTTCTTGTTTGATTGTGAAATTGTTTTATTTTACCTAAAAGATCTCTTAAAACAATAATACCTGACACTAACAATCTTTAATGTCTTAAAATGGTCCTTATCTGTCATTTTTCAAAATCAAATCTTGCCACGTCTTTCCCCAAAATTTTCTAAATGATTTAAATCAATTGGGATCACAAATCTCAATTGGTTTGAAATTTTTGATCGGGGGAGAGATCGTGATTTAAATCTCAAATCTGTTTTAATGGAATTGGTTTTAGTCCTTCAAAGGCACTCCTGCCTCCATGTTCCAAACGATTTCAATATACATAATGCACATGATTGTGGAGGAGCATTTAACCATAAACCTGAAGAGCTTTTAAATCAGGCACATTTTCTCCCATGTTTTCTAAACCTTATTAAATCACTTGGGATCCAAAATCTCAAAGGGTTTGATATTTTTGATCGGGGGAGAATTTGTGATTTAATATGAAATTTGGTAAAAGATGATCGTTTTGATTCAATGTGCATGCTCTCTCCAATATGTGCTAAACTCTTTCGTATATCGATGCACATACTGAGGGGGAGTGAATGGTTTCTATTGGCAATCGTGGAATGTACTTCCAGAACCTCTTGCCTCTATGTGATAAAATGATTTCAAATATCTTATGCACATATTGAGGGGGAGAATTTACCAAAGAAATTCAAATGGCTTTTTCTACGGAAATTGTGATCAAGAATATATTTCAAAGAACTCTTGCCTCCATGTGCTAAACAATTTCAATATCATATGCACATGTTGAGGGGGAGCATTTCTAAAATGTTCAAAAACAATTAAGGTACAAAATGTTTTGATATTTATATCACAAGTACCTTGATTGATTTTCCAAATGATTTTTCAATTGGTTTCGAGAAGAAAAGAACAATACTAAAAGACCGACCAATTTACTTTATGCATGGCGTTATAAGGATGGTTAGGTTAGGTATTCGTTCCCACGATCTCGCCAGAACCGGAGGGATCTATCCAGGGACAATCCACTATATAGTGTAGAGTCCTTAGGTATGATGAAAAAAGAAGAAAAGTGAGATATGGGAAGAGTGCGGACTGAGAAAGAGATAGAACTGAAATAAACCCAACAAGGTTCTAGTTATGAAGTCTCGGTAGGCACTGAAGGGGTTGAAGAATTAAAAAGAAATGAATGTGAAAAAGGGTGAAAAGAAATAGCCCTCCAATAATTCAACCTTAGGGCAGAATCCGGGTTCATTTCATATGCTACTGGTTGTTACTAAGGTAACTCTGGTATTGAAGACAAGACGTCATGGACCCAGTGACGCACTGCACTAAACTTCCCAAGCTACTCAAGTTCCTCTTAAAAGGGCTTGTTTCATTCTCACGGGGAACCTACATAATCTATCGACTTTCTCTTAGAGATTGTTGATATTGAAGAAGGAGACCCTCTCCCTAGTCTCTGACATAGGAAACCAAATGTGCACAATTGAGTCTAGAGCCAAGAGATCATCCCAAATATCTCATTAGGACACAAAATTAATGAAGACTTACTGTTTCACACAATGTGGAAAGTAAGAATATATTAAGAGTCCTACGCATTATCCTTGTGGTATTGCCAGAACATCCGAGTGATATGATAAATATTCACAATGAAGATGGAAATCCTTCTAGGTCCAACATCAAACAAGCTCTTGGTGGGTGACATGTGAGATCTTTTCTAAAGATCAAGCTTGTGACAACTGGACAGAAATGATGGGGCGATTCATTCTTGAATCAACCTTGGTCCAGGAAATGAATTGACGAATACTTTTGGAAAAACCGTTCGATGTGCAAATCTTCTTTTCTCTAGCACATCGAATGTGTATTCATATTTCAAACTCAAAAGTATCTCTGATTGAAAAAATACTTTTGGAAAAACCGTTCGATGTGCAAATCTCTTCTTTTCTCTAGCACATCGAATGTGTACTCTATTTCAAATAAAAAAGGTATTTTTGATTGAAAATTTATCTTTCTCATAAAACCTTTGATAAGGTTTTAAAAGGTACCATTTTGAGGGGTCGTTTTAGCCCTTATTTGATCACTTTTGTATCCGTTATTGCTTAATATCGTTACTTTTCACTTTTTAGGTCTCTTGAAGGCAAAATGCTGGAATGACACTTATTTGGACGAAAAGGCGCGAATATACGAAGAAAATGGCCAAAGTCAGAATCGAGACACTCAAAGCTGCTGAAAACAGAAGGCGACGGCGTCACTGCTTAACTGCGACGCCGTCGGAGGAATTTGTGACGGCTCAGAAGAGAAAATGGCTTGTTTCGAAGGACGGCGTCGGGCTTTAAAGGAGTAGACCGTCGCAACTCAGACGGCCTAGATGCGACCCAGACGACGTCAGAAGCTGAAGAGGACGGCGTCACAGGCATAAGGTGACGACGTCGCAAGGTTAACGTGGCCAAGACAAAACCCTAATGACGGCGACACGACGGCGTCATGAAACATAAGGTGACGCCGTCGCATATGTAATCTTATATATAGAATCCGAATTTTTCAGTTTTAGGGAGAGTCTTTTGGAGTAAAAACCTAAAACCGAACCAAGGGTGTCTTGTACAGTATTTGAGGGTTCCAAACCCTATTTTACATCAAGATAAGTATTTACTTCATCAATTCAATTATGTCTTTGATTATTTGTGTGTATGCTTGCATGTTCTCCATGTCCGGCTAATTTATTTGTGTGTTTGCTTAGGAAGTATGAAACTTAATTATTGAATATTGATTGGTTGTTTCTTATCTTAGTTGATTAATGATCTAGTAATACGATAGGTCATTCGTTGTGTACTTAATGCTTGATTCATCTTTGTGAACCTTAGAATATAATTACCTGAGTAGTTGTAGGCTAAACCATCCAAAGAGTGCCTTAGAGTAAGAGTTTATTATCCCTAGTGGGTTTTGTAGACGAGACCCTTTGGTAAGTTCAAAGAGTTAGGGAGAAACGCATACCCTACAACTTTAGACACACAACGCAACTAAGAATAAGGACGTGACAACTCAACCATCAATAGGAGATAATTAAGGAGTAATAAAACCTAAGTAAACACATCTTTAAACTATCATACGAGCACATATTAATTAGACATAGACTCCCACCACCTTAGTTTAGATAATTAGATAATAGTAGAGTAATCGGTAGAAATACCAACCCCCCCCCCCAAAATCCAATACCCGAGATTCGTACCTTTCCATTTCCTAAAAAACATAAAAAGATAAAAAATAATCTTCCTCAACCTCAACCTTAGCGTAGTAACTTCTCACTAGCATTCCTATTCCCCTAGAGAACGATATCAATACCCGTGGCTTACCCTAATTACTACACTACAACGATTAGGTTCACTACCTAGGGTGTTATAAAACTTGCTCGAAGAAAAGGAAGTTTCCTTGACCCCGAACGCGCTGCGTAAGCGTATCAATTTTTTGGCGCCGCTGCCGGAGAATAGAATAGCTAGTTAGTAGTCCACCTCGTTTAGGTTCTTTGCTTGATTCCTATCAAGTAAAATTTTCACATTTTTAGCTTTCTCTTAGTCTATCCCTCTTCTTCGTGACCTTTGTTCGTACACCCATCACTTTTCATCATGGAAAGTGATAACCAACCACCACTCATCAACCCACCACCAAATGACCTGCCAAGAGCCCGTACTCTTGGTAAATACTCAAGACCAAGCCACCTAGGCTATAGGACCACCATTGAGCTTCCCGACCAAGCCCAAACTACGACCCTGCGATCCGACACCATCCAGTTGGTGCAAAACGGATGTGCATTCCATGGACTTCGTTCCGAAGATCCAAATCGGCATCTGAGGGATTTCCTCAAAATTGTCGATTCCATCGACCTTGATGCTACTACTCGGGAGACCACGCGCCTGCGTCTCTTCCAATTCTCTCTACGGGACCAAGCTAGTAATTGGCTTGAGCGACTTCCAGCCGGCTCCATCTCAAGTTGGGATGATCTTACCTCTCGCTTCCTTGCTCAATTTTTCCCACCGGGGAGAACCACTAAGCTTAGGAATGACATCTTGATGTTCCAACAACGTCAAGGTGAATCTCTCTACGAAGCATGGACCCGATTCAAAGATTTACTTCATAAAGTCCCTCATCACGACATTGATCTTTGGCTCCAAGTCCAAATCTTTTATGATCATGTCAACTTCCCCACTAAGCAATCCATTGACCAAGCAGCCAGTGGAAAACTTAGTGATCTCACCGCGGAAGAATCATGGGGTATAATAGAGGACCTTGCCCTCTACGACAACGAAAGTTGGGATGACCCCCGTGAGCTACCTAAAACCGTCAAGGAAATCTCCTTACCTTCCATCGACTCACAACCTCCCGACCGTAGGATGATCGAACTTGAAGATCAAGTTAAATTCCTCATGAGTTCCTACAAAAATCCTAAGTCCTCCCGACAAGTGAATCAAATCACTCTACCTTGTGAGTTATGCAGTGGTCCCCATGACACTCGTGATTGCACAAGGCTCCCCGAACAAGCTTTTGCGGACTACGCTTCAATGCGTACCGACGGAGCGGGATAGAAGTGGTACACTTTCAAACCCGAACAAAACAACTTAGGAAACTCGTACAACCCCTCATGGAGAAATCACCCTAACCTTAAGTGGAACCAAAACTCAAGCACACCCCAAAGGTCATCTAGTTCACCCACTAGGTTCAATTCTTTTAATACCGGGAACCCCACTAATCTTGAGGCAATTGCATCTAGATTTTTGTCATCCCAAGAGACTCGATTGAATAAGCTTGAAGCCGATTTTAAGCAAAAACAAAGCTAGATGACAAACAAGCTTGATGCCCTCTTAAAAGCCTTCAATGAACGGGAAGTTGGAGCACTCCCAAGTGATACCATAAAGAACCCAAAAGTGAATTCGATTGCGTCGAATTCATGTTCTAGTTCACCATGGGAGAATGCACATCCATGCCCCTCACACCCGACAGTTCACTCGGTAAATGCTATCAAAAAGGGTTCCAAGCCATCCAAGAGGTACCAAGGCCCGACACCATTAGTAGAGCCTAGTCTTAAGAAACCTGTCAGCCAAGAATCCAAACCTAGTTTAGAGGAGGAGTACGAGGAACTCCATCAAGAAAAACCGATTCTTGAAGTCTTAGCTCATGCACCTTATTATAATGCTTTGAAAGAAAAATATGAGTTAGAACTTAGGCTTGGAAAACATGGGTCCGCTTTTGTGCGAAACAACTTACCTAAGAAGTTAGACGATCCCGGGCTATTCACTCTTCCGTGTAGGCTTGGAACTTCCAAACCCCTCGATGCTCTAGCCGACTTAGGATCATGCATCAATCTTGTTCCGTTGTCCCTCCATAGAAGCCTTAACTTAGGTAAAATAGAACCAACGAAAACCATCTTAGGTCTAGCGGACGGTAGTGTGGCACGTCCGGTAGGAATAATAAAGGACATGGTAGTACACGTAGGAGATTTAACTCTTTTGGCCGACTTTCATGTGCTAGACATGAATAGGGACCCGACATGCCCATTACTAGTTGGAAGAGGATTTTCAGCTACCGCTAGTGCCATCATCGATTGTAAGATGTCCAAAATAGTGGTAGGAGAGGGGAGTGCTAGATCAGTTTACGATGTCAAAAAGCATACGTACTACAAGGATGAGGAAATCCCACAAGAGATTAGGTTGGATAGAGAGCCTTCTAGATATGGACCTTGGATTGATAAGAACATCATAGGCCCCCAAAGACCTTTTTACCTAGATAAAGCCCTTCACTAGTAAAGCAAATTTCCAAGAAAAAGAAATGGCTAGGGACATGGAAGTGAACCCGTTCGAGGACGCCTTAGTATTTAGGAAGATGACCGAGTTCCTAGGAAGCTTGCCCGTTAACCTTGTCATGAATAAGTGGAAAGTTGAGGAATCTAAACACAAATGGGATTGGGATAGACCGCCTAGTGATGGTAATGGAGAGTGGCACATTAGGATACAAATCTATGATCCCGATGGTGAAAAGTTTGAAAAGACATATTTAACCGAACGTACTACTAGGAACTTGAATGATAAGTTTGATCCTTATGACATTGTTGAGGATAGACTTACTTATATCAGGAAAACGTAGGGGCACGACTACGAGTCTAGCTACAAGACTCTTAAATAAAGAAAAGCACTTCGTGGGAGGCAACCCATGCTTAATTGTTTGCTTGTTAGTGTCATATATCTTTTATTAATTGTTTATCCTCATGTTTAAATTTGTAAAAATGCTTTATTTTGTTTTTAACCTCGTCTTAATTGCATATAAAGGTATTTTACATAAGGGATAAGTGTAGGAGGATTACACACGTTTTCAAAAGAAACGTAAACATGAGAATAACAATTAACAAAAAGATATATATGTTTGTTTTTTCGAGTCAAATGCTTGTATCGAGTCATAATGGATGTTTTTGAAGAAATTTTTCCAGATTCTAAAGATGTAAATTTTCCAGAAAATCGCAGACCAGTTTTTGTCAGGATAACCTGACGGCGTCAAGATTGCAACCTGACGGCGTCAGGAAGGAGTAAAAACATCAGATCACTTTTTCTCGTTTTCTGAGCTACTTATAAATTTTTGGAATTTTCCAGGTCTTAATTTTCTTAGAAATTCTGTAAACATCCATTCCACAAGCATTATATCCTATTTTAAATCGGGTCTTATATATATTATTACCGCCGATTTTACGCGAAGGTTTCGTTTGTTTTCTTCAAGTGTGCAGGTTTAGTTTGTCAAGAAGAAGTTACACAAGATTGGAAGGAGCTTTTCACGCATAAATTCTTCTTGGAAAGGATTTAACCACCACTTTACACGGATCCTACCGAGCTAATCAGGGGAGTATTAGTTTCTTTCCATTATCATAACTTTGATACTTTCGGGGAACATTGGGGACAATGTTCAGTTTAAGTGTAGGGAGGGAAAATAAAACGGGAACTTTGAAATTATGCTTATCCTTGATTATTTGCTTTGTCCAATTGTGATTGTGTAATAAACCATGAGAAAATGTCGGTTAGGGTAATTTTGGCACCAAATTTAAAATTTTTCATGACATATAGGAGTGGGCCATTAGTCTTAACAAAAGCGTCTCACGGATAGGAAGTTGCATGACTAGCACAAAAACCCTTTACCACCTAAATTCCACCCAAAATGTGAGGATCGCCCTTAGATTAGTAGGAATTAAAGCATTCATCTTCAATGCTTAGAGTGTGAACCGGTAGTATATTAGATTCTAGAACTTGTTTTGTGATGCATTCCGAGATCGCAAGTGAGACTACACTTGTGTAGTTAGGAATAACTAAATGATAAGAGGCATTAGGATAACCCTTGTTTAACACCCGTAATATAATTACTTCTTCCACATCGGTTGAGTAATTCCCCCACACCCTTTGCGTTGTACTCATCTTTAGTACACGATACCCCTAGTTAACCCCTCAGAGCCTATCCTTTTCGCGGTTCTCGTGATGTTTCGGTTTTTCCGGAATATCAATGAAGAGCATTGTTTACACCCCACCCCCAAATATACACCCAAATCGCCTTAGCCTACCCTTTATGCACTCACTTTTAGTGCAAATTATTGTTATCACCCTAAACCCTTAGTTCAATTATCTGGTTGCTTGCATGAGTTGCTAAGTCGAGTCATATCCTTTGTATACAGTTTTGAGACGATTGGGATTCATGGGAAAAGTTAAAGTTTATGAAATGACGGGAAGGGAACGTTAAATTCAAATTCCCTTTGTTTGCATAATGATATACCCCAAGTGTTTTGATCTTTTCAATTCGGGTCAAATTAGTGTTAGAGTAATAAAAACTCAAGTGTAGGGATGTGCCTATAAATCCCTATCATTTTGATGTTACCGTAGAGGATGGTAGAGTAAAAGTGTATGAAAAAAAAAATCGAAAAAATAGAAAAAGAAAAAAAGAAAAAAATATAGTGTTAAAAAAAAACAAAAAAAAAACAAAACATACGGGCTACCATCCTACATCTATCTTTTAAATTTATGTTTGTTTATTTCCGTTACCTAGAGTTTTATAGTGTCGAGTCTTGGCTTAGCAAAGCCATTCTTCGTATGCATTTGACATAGAGATTTTTGACTTTCCACCACAAAATAGCCTATCCCACCAAACCCTTGTTTCCCTACCGTAAGCCTAACATTACAACCCTTTTAAAGACCTCTTTGATAGTCTTTCCTAGGTGCTTACGCCAAAGCGATGGAGGTTTGATCTATTCTCAAGCCTATGGTAATCTATGTACTAGGACCGGTTAATAAGTGTTTATCTTCCATTTCCTATTTGTTATATTTCATATATACACCCGAGAGAGATGTGAGTATCCAAACACCCCATGTGAGGTGCTAGTATGTAATTTTCGTGCTTGTTATGACTTTTGCGGGGCTTATATGTGTTGTGGACCATTTTGAATCAATGCTTCATGACCCCTAACTTATTAATTAATTGGCTAAAAGCACATTTGCTTGAGGACAAGCAAATAACAAGTGTAGGGATATTTGATAAGGTTTTAAAAGGTACCATTTTGAGGGGTCGTTTTAGCCCTTATTTGATCACTTTTGTATCCGTTATTGCTTTATATCATTCCTTTTAACTTTTTAGGTCTCTTGAAGGCAAAATACTGGAATGGCACTTATTTGGACGAAAAGGCGCGAATATACGAAGAAAATGGCCAAAGTCAGAATCGAGACACTCAAAGCTGCTGAAAACAGAAGGCGACGACGTCACTGCTTAACTGCGACGTCGTCGGAGGAATTTGTGACGGCTCAGAAGAGAAAATGGCTTGTTTCGAAGGACGGCGTCGGGCTTTAAAGGAGTAGACCGTCGCAACTCAGACGACCTAGATGCGAACCAGACGACGTCAGAAGCTGAAGAGGACGGCGTCACAGGCATAAGGTGACGCCGTCGCAAGGTTAACGTGGCCAAGACAAAACCCTAATGACGGCGACACGACGGCGTCACGAAACATAAGGTGACGTCGTCGCATATGTAATCTTATATATAGAATCCGAATTTTTCAGTTTTAGGGAGAGTCTTTTGGATTAAAAACCTAAAACCGAACCAAGGGTGTCTTGTACAGTATTTTAGGGTTCCAAACCCTATTTTACATCAAGATAAGTATTTACTTCATCAATTCAATTATGTCTTTGATTATTTGTGTGTATGCTTGCATGTTCTCCATGTCCGGCTAATTTATTTGTGTGTTTGCTTAGGAAGTATGAAACTTAATTATTGAATATTGATTGGTTGTTTCTTATCTTAGTTGATTAATGATCTAGTAATGCGATAGGTCATTCGTTGTGTACTTAATGCTTGATTCATCTTTGTGAACCTTAGAATATAATTACCTGAGTAGTTGTAGGCTAAACCATCCAAAGATGCCTTAGAGTAAGAGTTTATTATCCCTAGTGGGTTTTGTAGACGAGACCCTTTGGTAAGTTCAAAGAGTTAGGGAGAAACGCATACCCTACAACTTTAGACACACAACGCAACTAAGAATAAGGACGTGACAACTCAACCATCAATAGGAGATAATTAAGGAGTAATAAAACCTAAGTAAACACATCTTTAGACTATCATACGAGCACACATTAATTAGACATAGACTCCCACCACCTTAGTTTAGATAATTAGATAATAGTAGAGTAATCGGTAGAAATACCGACCCCCCCCCAAATCCAATACCCGAGATTCGTACCTTTCCATTTCCTAAAAAACATAAAAAGATAAAAAATAATCTTCCTCAACCTCAACCTTAGCGTAGTAACTTCTCACTAGCATTCCTATTCCCATAGAGAACGATATCAATACCCGTGGCTTACCCTAATTACTACACTAACGATTAGGTTCACTGCCTAGGGTGTTATAAAACTTGCTCGAAGAAAAGGAAGTTTCCTTGACCCCGAACGCGCTGCGTAAGCGTATCAACCTTCGTCGTATTGCAAAACTCTTTCTTCAAGCAATATGCGATTGTTTTCAAATCAATTTGTCATCAATCAGTGAATCTCAATTCACTGGTTCACTCACTCCGTGTTGTCTTCTTTGAGACGTTCCGGTTTGAGAACAGCTAGAACGGCTGCGAAACCCTGTCAAGGAGATTCTTCGGAATTATACCTGATCGCAGGCAGTACTTGTGCTGATTAACGGGGAACCGTGGGCCGTGTACCTCAATTCAACGAAAGTGATCAAAGACACTTTCATGTGTTTTATTGCTAACTGTTGTTTGCAGGTACATTTGGACGGTTGCAGCTGATCAGAATTGAGGAGTCAATCCAAAGCCGCATGCTCACAGCATCCACACTTAATTAAAGAAATCATGACTGGTGCATATCTACAGAACCTGGCTCTGATATTTTCATACTATGCTTCTGCTACGCCGCTGCAACTATCATGAACCAGTAAAAGCTTCCGCTACTCTGATGAAAAGATGTCATGATCCAAAAAGTGTCACAACTTCACATGATGGTAACACAATAAAGGGTGATCAAGATATTTACTGTGGCTGATGATCTCAATGAAAGCTCGAAGATCATCATGATGTGGATCAGTTCAAAGACCTCCACTGAAAGTACAAAATAATAAGACAATGAAAAGTCACTACAAATGCACAAAGAATGTGGACATTGAAGAATTGAAGTCTACGAGCTCAAAACAGAAGACAAATTAAAATGCTAGGATTCGAAATGTAAAACATGGGATGACCTCCCTTAGGGGGGAGATTGTTAGGAATTGGAAATTCCATAGTGAAGTGTCGGTCACCCCATCTATAGTCTAGCATATGTTAGCTCATAGACATATCGTTATTTACTGTTTTATTAGTTAGTTATTAGCCTAGTTTAGCATAGTGTAACACCGTGGAGGAAAGACGGGTCTTTACCCACTGTATACCTGATCCACAGGCCATCAGGAGGTCGTTTACTTGTAACTATAAATACCCCTTCCATCCTTGGAAGGGGTGGTGCTTCTCATAATCTAACATTTCATTTTTGTAAAGCAAGTCTCTAACAAGAACACCCATCTCTTATCTTTCTCTCTCTAAATGGCTAACATGTATTTCCATCATCCAAGACTACCCGAATCATTAAACAACATACTATTTACAATCCTACACATACCCCTTTTACCAACCTATATTTCCAAAACTAGCACCCAAAAGACCCCATTTATCTACCCCCATGAAATACCCAAAATTTAGTCATTATGTCCAGCCATTTTCTTAACATAACCTTCGTTGATACGAATAGCTTCATCAGTTTCACCAAGAATCTGTATGAATCGAAAAAGTAGGTCGGTGTGCCACTCCTGGGCTTTCCTCAGCCCATCCAAACTGTCAAGAGCTATTCCCCGATGTCCCAAAGCTTCGTTCTCTTCAATCAGCTCCCTACGCTTGATGATGCCCCTCTTCAGATGATCAATGCACTCATGAACTAGCTTTTTCAAAAGCCCTTCTTATGCAGCCTCTTCCCCAAACCACACTGCCATACGATCATTTAAGTTGGATGAACCAACAATCTCCATGAGTTCATTCAAAATAAGGAAATATTCCATTGGAAATTGTGTGTGTGTGGAAAAAGTTATGGATGGGTTTATTGGTTCGGGTGCACAAGTAAATAGTGTCTCAAGGTAGAGACGGTCAAGGGGTCTAATAGTGACTTTTTTTTCACACTTGGTCCCTGAATTTGTCTTGGTTTCCGTTTTCATACTTAAAACTCCCGCCCAATAATCTCTTTAAAATACACAATTGGTCCCTCAATTTGCCAAGTTACATATACTACAATTTAGTTGAAGATTAAACAACACAAAACCATTAGAAGTTTGACCTTATAAAGTCAAACTTCCAAAATATATCAATAAACTCTCTAACAAGTATTGACTAATGGTTTTGCAATTTTGACTTTACAAAGTTAAAATGCAAATAGAAAATTGCCATTCACCATTTTGAATGTTGACTAACTAAAGTAGACTGGAAATGCTAAAGTTTTCTGACTCACAGATTGCAGTTTTACTTTCTACAATCAAATTGAAATGCTTAATGGAAGTTTGACTTTCGAATTTCAAACTTGTATCACCAACAATATGCACAAACAAAAACATATGAACAAGCTAAATTTAAGTAAACTATATAAACAAATACCAAAATACTATTTTGCAACATGAATTGTCTTAGGGTATTCAACCCATACATAAACTACAACCACTAAAAGAACTCTACCACGACTGTGAGGGAAGCTTGGTGGAGTTTCAACAGCTTCCTAGCCAACTCCCAGTTCATCCTGATATTTTCATTCCCATCATGACTCATATTGTTGAGCTTGATATAGATTGTATTTAGCGACCGTGAACACGCAAGTATAAACTTTATTAAAGTTAATTCATGCTCTGATATAGGAAAAGCTCGAAACACCACAGTCTGTAGCTGCCCATGGCTGATTGTGTTTCTGTCTACAACATTGGAATTTTTTTCCAAAGGTAGAACACTAAGCGTGTTTGTAGCCTAAAAAATCAAATAGTGTTGAGATACACAAACATGGCAATTTACGAATGTTTATTTGATACATATGCATTATAGTATTACACTTACTCTGGTATCCAGCATTTTCAAATTTGGATATCCACGAATCATTTCAATGATGAGCGATACCATAACACTATTCCCAAAATCGACTTCGGACAGCTTAAGACTAATCAGGTATACAAAAGGCACAGGGACATTCATCCTAGAATTAGCTTCCCGTATCAGCTACAAAAAGTTTTAAAGATTAAATTTCATTACTGTTAGACATTTCTGTAACATTGTAAAATTATAAGTGTAAAACTCAAATTGTTCTTACCGTGCAATACGGAAAATCCAATGTAAGGGTCTCAAGATTTAGAAGTCTTGTCAGGTGAAAGATATCCGATTTTGTGATTGTCGTCACAACATTATAAAGACCGAATGACAAATCTAACTTTTTCAAATTCCTAAGTTTTGCAATATCCCATAGTCTCATCTCATTTGTAGTAGGACGATCCATTTTAAGAGACTCAAGTAAGGGACAACCAACAATAAACTCCCAAACTGTACCGGTTAGAAAATTGACATGAATCAATTCTAAGTCTCATATTCCGTGTCGAGCCAAAAACAAAAGCCAATCACGAATCTCTTAATAATTCAAGTCTTCTATTCCAGACATTGATCTTGGCTCTACAGAGAAGAAAAACTTTCTTATGGGACCCATATGCCGATTTAAGAGTCTAGTAACATGCCTCCCATCATATTCATATGTTTAATAATAAAAGAAATCTTCATCAACTATGACATCGGTGAGCAAAGTCCACTTAGATCTCAAGTTTCTCGCTGAACTAGAGGTTCTCACCGATTCTAACAAAGACAATCGATTCAAAATGTTACTGATCACTATATCTGGCATTTTGCTAATACGATCAATCGACATGATATTGTTGGAAGTTGGGTTGGTCTTTTGAGTTCTGGAAATGAGGATTTAGATTAGGTTTTTGATATTCAGTTGATCGTTTCTGGATAATGGTGTTGTTATGATTGGTAAAGTTGTTTGTTGGGTGGTTTTATTGGTTCGCGCGAAAATAAATGCTAGCGTATCAGGGAAGAAACGGCTAGTTGCATAGCCATAATCACATTTGGTCCATGGGTTGAGGGTTGGGTTAGATTTTAACTATGGCATGTTAAAATTGTGAATGGTCTATTGTACCCTCGATGTAAACCCAGAAAATTTATGTTGACTTTGGCAATCCTGGTCAAGGGACTTGTATAGAGTATAAAAGCATTGTTTTGGACCTCCAGTGATGAAAACGCCTAGGTTTGGTTCAACGTGATACATGTGTTCAAGATTAGGGACGCACGACGTATTTTACTCTTTATAAAATAAATAAGATAATCTATGTCTATACTATATTATAATGCATGGATAACGCACTCCTAACTCCTAACTCCAAACCAAAAATTAAAATAATGAGCTCTCCAATTATGAGGTGACATGTGTCACTTCTTAACAAACTCCAAGCCTAACCCCTAACAAAAATTAAGATAATTAGCTACAATCATTAGGTGTCATGTGTCACTTATTAACAAAAATTTCACCTTTATTTTCAAACTTAAATATCTTTTTATTTATTTATTTATTTTATAATCTAATTTCATCATATTTTTTAAAATTTTGTGCTCATTGATTCAACATCCATTTTGATATGTTTTAGATTTTAAAATATTGTTATCAGAAGATAGTTTGTGGTCTGGCATAAAGATTATTGTTGACTATACACCCTGAAGATTTGCGTCTAATGTAGAAGGGTTGGAAGCGAGATGAATCATTGAATCATAACATTATAAACGAGATGTTCTATCTGCTTAATTGGCAATTAGGATAGAGGTTGGTGTAATGGTTGGTTATTACGGTAATTGACTAATTGTTCTTTTACTTATCCAACTACGGATCTAAACCAATTTTGGTTATTTGTTTAGATAAGAAGATTATATTCTATTTTTCTTGTTCTAAAGTTTCGTTACAGGTTATAGCATTATACCATACATGATAACAATATTATACAGATTGATGCAAGTTGTAGTGCCGTGTATTCGTGTACTCAGGAGCTAAGTAAATTTTGACTGCTTAAAGCTATTGATGGCATATAAAACTATTTTTCCTTTACGCCATTTGAGAGGCATATATCTTAATCAGAAAATCACTTGCATAGAGTAAATCATACTGTAACACGGTTTGGAAAAGTGCATACCATTTAGCTTTGCAGGCTTCCATTTTAGTTAGCTGATAAAACTTTCGAACTATTAATTGATGTTATGTGGATACCATCAAACTTTATGTGATGTTCACAACTAATACAAGTCCTTTCACCTTCTGATTCATCTCAACTTGCAGCAGGACCAGATTGACTTGATTGTGGTCGTTCACATACCATAATAATCTGCCGTTATGGTTCTTGTTACAACCTTCTAAATTTCAACAGATTAATGTTAAACACACAAGAAAATATGTATTTTCTACTTTGAAATCTGTTAAATCGAAACGCTTTTAATTTGAATCGAGTAGCAAGCCATCCAAAGTAAAATTCTGAATGTAAAAGTGTCATTTAGAGCACCCGGTGTGGGCTTGTTGTAGCTCGCCGTCGTCCTCGGTGGAGGTGACATGGCACCTTGTCGTGGCTCTTCACCACACCCGCCCGCCCCCCCGCCCCCCCCCCCCCCCCCCCCTCATGACTCTTCATGCAAGGCTCTTCGTCCGGACGACGAGCTATATTTGCTGACCCTTTTTTTTTTTTTTTTTGTTAAAATTAGTATAGTTGTGTGTGTGAATAAATGTGTATGTGAGACCCAAATGAATAAGTTGAGGTTTGTTGTGAGTGATGGGAGGTTTGTTGTGGTTAGTTGTGGAGGTTTGTTATGGTGATGCGGCAGTGACGTGGCGGTGATGAAGAGGTGTTACCTCTTCACCACACCATGCTCTAAGTGACACATAGTTGTAGTTTTAAAATTCCAATGATGACATCCAAATCATATGTTTACCCCAAGAAAGACTTGGAGGGTGTTGTTAATTTTTAAGTCGTCAGTTTGCTTCTATTCAATAAGAAAAGAGCATAAGGTCAAGTAACATAGTTTACAACAGTTATTCAACCGGGACAATCTATTCTTTATCCCCGGTTTATAAACTTTTTCAACTAGGACAATTCTTGCTTATATCTTCGACAATTCCTCTATTGTAGTCATGGTTCAAAAAGGCGCGTAAATGCACCGCAAAAGTTTCGCAAAGGCATGGGCTTAATCATGCCGCCATGCCACGCCTTTTGCCGCCTTATGTTACGTCTTTTTGTAAACCCGCTATATATGAAATATGAAATATATATATATATATATATATATACTAGTGGCAAAACCCGTCCGATGGACGGGTATGACTTGTGGTTTTTATTTTTAGGATTTAGTAAAACAAATATATGTTAAAAAGTAATTAAAAATTAAATGAAATGGTTAAGATCTATAATTAATGTTACAATAATCCATAAAACGGCTAAAAGCAGGTAAGTATTTTGATTTTTGGTTTTTATTTTTATGATTTAGTTGAACAAATATATACTAAAAAGTAATTAAAAGTTAAATTGAACGGTTAAATAAAATTGTGTTTAAATTGACCAACCTGCTAGTATCTAATTTATGCCGTTCAACTTCTCAAAGTAAGTCTACCGGTCAGTTGTTATGTTGTTCGATTGCAACAAACATGACATGGTTGGTGTTTTCAGTTATACAGTTATACTAATCTTTAGATAGTATAGATTAAATCAAATTGACTTTCATTGGCTAATCAAATGCCTCAACTTTGACATGTGAAAAAAAGGTATGCTCTAATTGGTCCGTGCTATGGCTTGTGTGAGGTTAAGCACGTTAAATCAAATTGACTTTCATTGGCTAAACTGTCATACATAAGACTAAAAGTATGAGGTCAAGTACATTAAATCAAATTGACTTTCATTGGCTAAACTGTCATACATAAGACCAAAATTAACATTACAGAATCTTTTTCATGTGTCCATTTGAAGGTGTACATAAGACTTATAATCGTGTAAATTAAACAACAAACACCATCTTTAATATATATTTCTTAAAGTGTAGGTCTAAAGGAATCTCTTTGTTTTAGCAGACTGTATTTGAAGCCATAAAGTAAGTTCTTTATGCATTAAAAGAAGAAAATACAAAAGCTGAAGCTAATATTGATCACAAAACGGTATACTGAATATACATACAATATTCGTGGCATTGAGTTAGATGATGATCCAGTCGAAGCAGCCTTTCCGTCTTTCTTGTAGGTGTATAGCATGAAGCTACACGCTCCCACTTTCCAGTCGTTAGATATATCCATTCTTAACCGATTGCTTCTACCAATTTCTCTTTGTTCATCTGTTTTATCACATGTCCTCCTGGATTCGGCAAAACAAACTTCGGATACATATTTTTAGTATCTGTTGACCACATTGCTTGCAACAGTAATTTACGACAAAATCGGTAGAGTTGCCTTTAGCTGTCTTTTTTCCATTAGCTTTTTAACTTCTCCAAGCATTGTAATACCACTTGTGTCAATAATTCCAACTGCTGTAATAACACACACTGTAACTTTTCAACCATCGTTTATTTTTTTACAGAAAGTTGTTGTAACATGTACTAATTTACGACCCAATCAATGATTACTTACTACTCAATGCAAGTACGACATATTGTAACTTCAACCTATGTTCCTCTTCATCAAAACCCATGAACATGTTCAGACATGGATGAGATATAAAGCTAATCCTTACTAAATCTCTACACTAACTTTATAGGTTAGCATTTGAATCAGTATAGAAGGATTCAGGAATTTCCCTCAAATACTAATTAAGGAACTAATGAACTATTCATCATAAGGTTAACTCTTGGTAAATATAATCACAAAGATTATCATACACCCATGATATTACCTAATGTATTGATATGCGGCATATGCCGAATGGGCAGCAGCTTTGATTACGTCTCTCAAGAAAAAGTAAGATTACCCTAAAGCCTAAAGCACTCGAACTATAAAGGTTTGACATAAGTATTTGGGGTTAGGGTGGGTGTAAATTCAGGTCCTTCTGCACATTTTACAATATTATACATCAATATTTGAAATTATGGTGGGTGTAAGTTCTAACCACCAAGTCGCTTGGGTTCATGGTCTGAATAAGATAGTACTGAACAAAGTAGTCAACATCATCGACCTTAACTATTCTCCGACCACCTTTATATCAAATCCCAAAATCACCCAAGACACATCTTACTGCCTTAGGCTCAACACCTTTGTTACATGTTATTTCAAATTCATTGTCACTATTTATTTTGCAACACAACCTATGACATTCATCTTCTATCCTGCTCAACATTATGTGGCCCTTCTTTTATTATTCGCAAGTTTAATCCTAAAGGGGACTGATGGGATCATATCATTAAGCCTGTAAGCCACCCATTTTCCAAACTGCTTACATTATGGCAAGCACAAAAAATCTTAATTAACACGGATGCAGTTGGGGTTAAATGTCGGTTGCTTAGTAAAGTTCTTAAGCTCCACCGTGAAGGCATACCTATGATAAAGTTCAATTATCAATTCATAATGTTATCAGTTCCTACATTTAAATGCATTAACCATCTGAGTTCCAACAAAGCATAAGAGAAACTGAGAACACCAGCCCCGAAGTTAAAGAATAATTGCAGACAATCTTTGTGGCAAAATGCTTTAAATAAATATTAAGAGACATACCTGGAATAATTTGTAATATTTGGCAGCTTCTCACATCCTTTGAAGAAGCCGAGTCGACAAATATTCCTCAATGATATTTAGATTAAAAATGATAACAAATATATTAGAAAAATTAAAGCAATTGAGTTTTTGAATTTTGAAGTAACCTTACCCATATTGTCTCGTTATAGCATTGCGTGACCCGCCCGTATAGGTTGTTGGTAGCTCTACTAAAATTATCAAAAAAGCAAAGTGTTATCTCTATTGTCTGTAATACTTTCATCGCTCCACTGATCCCGTTCCCTTCCTTGGTGCAACAACTACAATGCTCCCAACTCGTATTTACTCGTCTCGCTAGCTCTAATATAATTATCTATGAAGCTGAGTGTTACCTGCACTATCTGAAGTATGTCCATTGTTCCAGTAATATCCTTTCATTTCCAAAAGATGCTATAAAGATGAGGCATATTAATTATTTATCATTCATTATGCACTTGCCTTGTAATCTCTACAATAAATTATAAAAAGTATCAGTCTTGTAACCGGATGAACAAATGGGATCACCATTCAACCATTTCTTGAGATAAGTAACACAAATTACTACACTCTATATTTATCACTAAATCGTTTTTGGTGCTACAACATATCGACAACACATTAATTCAAGAGGTAAAGGGGATGCAATACATACCTCGCCACAATGAGGGCGGAATTTGATAGTAGTCGTGTTGTTTGATTCACGGAGCTGTGGCATAACATCAAAATACTCCAAAGTCAGAACTCATAATCTTTCAAGTACCTTGTATTTGACAGTAAAACACTAAACCTTTAAACCACAACATATCCACAACATATTAATTGAAGGCATTGAACGGTACACTTATAGGCATGTTTACAAATAGAAAAAGGAAACAATAATCCTAACCAAATTGATTAATTTTTTTTTTGAATAGAACTTATCATTGGCGGTTATAGACTTACAACATCAGTCCAGGTCCACCATTAACTACTGCCCAGAAGTGGTCAGTACTGCTGGCTGTCAAAATAGCCCTATTATACTTCATAAGTTTTAGCAAATTATAATAATAGTGGAAGCTAAATGCAGCTGTTAAGGAAACTTTTAACTACATCTGTTTTAAATGTGAAAAAGTACCACTCCGGTTTCATGGTTGACACAGGTCATGTTGACATGAGAATGGAAACGAACAGTAGGAGGCTTCTCTGGATAATCTTTGTCACAAAATAGCTTCAACTGGTAGATACGCCCTTCGTGTACAGACTGAAGACCTACAAAAACAAAGTTATTAGACGTTGTGAGTTTAATTATCACGTTATCAGATGTTTGTAAGTATTAGGCTAAGAAAACTGAAAAATAAGGTGACCAAACATGACATTGTTGCGGAATACAAATTGAGAAACCTCAAGTTAAATGAGTGAAAAAAAAGTCTTTCAATGTACTATATGGTATGTCTTTGTATCGTTACAGCATCCACACCAAATGATCTATATCAAGTCATAATTTATAAATATTATTTGTTGGAAAGGCGTTTACTAATACATCACATCCAAAAACTTAAACCAATATGATCTGATCACTTTATAAAAACAATACACCCAATGCTTATGGATAGAGTTATTTTGTTGTATCTTGAAGGTCTGTTGTTTTTTCACTTTTTTAAAACCCATAATAGACTTACAAAGTGCACACGAAGTCCATGATTGAGAAGCATAGCACTCGATGGCTCAATTTCCTTCACACCATGGGCTGATGATACCACATTTGTTTGAGCGCCCATTCAGTTCGACAGTCATTTCAGGCCCAAAATGCAGTAGCCGCAGCCCCTATTTCAGGCTCAAATTCCACACCGAGTTCAGTCCCCAACTTGGCCCCTTTCAGCCTCAACTTTAGCTAAAAAAAATACATCTATGTCCTATTTCGACAGCTACGCCGACCCATGTCAGCCCCCAACCCATTTCATTGTCGACAGTGTTCAACATGATGGTTGGTTTAATTGTCTATATCGGAAGTGGTAAACGTACTTGGTGCGTTTATGGAAAAAATTCAGAATTGCAGTTAAAAGTTTTAGCAGCATACCACGCAAACTTTCAAACTCTTGTTCCTCATCATTGTGTCAAAATCTTCGGCCACGTTTGTGCCCTTCTCTTCCTTTCAATAAGCTGTTTCAAGTAAGAGCGGACCACTTACTGCATTCTAAGAAACACAATAAGCTGTTTCAAGTATCCACACAAATTACGGCGTAAAAGTTACTCAATAGTCCTTTTTAAAAGTTACTCACATTAAGGAAACAATGTTGACGATTCTTTTGGAGAAAATCAAATACTTACCTATGTATGGTCAGAACATTATGGAAGCAAATGTTACTACTTAATACAATAAGACCGATAATATTCTTGTTATCAAGTTTAAAAGAAAGTAGATTCTTACAATTCATAGAATCTTATTTGATCCGAACATTTGGAGCCATACCTACAGGTTTTTAAAAGAGTGAACTCACTGGTACAGTTCCTTGAACCTTCTGCAAGCCTCCAACACATTGGCCCGGTGACCAAATGCGCTAATCCTAATAAAACCTTCACCAGCAGGTCCAAATCCAATACCAGGTATGGTTACAACGTTGGTCTTCTCAAGAATCTCATTGAAAACTTCCCATGAGCTTCGGCCCGGGAAATGGACCCACATATACGGTGCATGTATTCCTCCATATACAGTAAAACCAAGCGAAGTAAACGTATCAACTATTATTCTAGAGTTTTCTTTGTAGAATCCTACCACTTTCCGCATAGCCTAAGTACCAGAAGCCATGAATTATAAACACAGCATACCTCAAAAATAGTACATTATTATCTTTTTTAAGGCAACCATTGCATACTAACCTCAAGACCTTGAGAGGAAAGGCAGGCAATACCACCAGCTTGGTCGATATTTGATGCACCATTAAAGCCAGTACTAACAATGCGGTGGAAGTCCTTTGCTACTGGGAACCCGTATGAAAACTTTAGCTCTTTTGGAACTACAGTCCAACCTAGACGAACTCCAAATCCAGAATATTTGGAGAAAGAAAACGTTTCAATTGCAACCTCTTTGGCTTCAGGGATTTCAAAGATCGATTTGGGGGTGTTGCCTGATATATACATGGAATATGCTGAATCGTAAATGATGATGGACCCATTTTACTTGGCAAATTTGACTAATTGAATCAATTGCTCCCTTGATGCAGCAGAACCAGCTGGATTGTTAGGTGAACAGAAATAAATTATATCTGTTCGAGAAACTTTAGATAAATCAGGAAAGAAATCATTTTCCGGTGTGCATTTCATGTATTCGATATTTGAGAATTTCTCAACATCTTTTTGGAACTGCCCGATTTGACCTATAATCACACTTGAATCTACATAAGCCTGTAAATTATGAATAAGTTTTAGTTTTTTGAAGATACGAAAATTGTTAAATTAATTGTTGGTTACCGCCTTACCGAATATGATGGATCTTTCACCGCCATTGTAACATTAGAACCAAACAAAACCTACCACAAGGAATAATAAAAACTGAAATCGAATGAAAATTCCTTGACGTAGCAGACTTGGCTATTGAGAAAGTAAAGAGAAATGATAAAGACACCTTTCCAATAATATAAGTAGCCCAACACATACCTGAAGTCGAGAAATATCAGATTTTGTACCATCAGATACAAATTTATGAAAAATGCAAAGCCGCTTTTGATTTGGTCAGCAAAAGCGTTCAGACCCTTCAAGGGCTTCGACGGGTTCTAATGAATTACTTGCATCAAAAACATTCAGATGACTCTGCTGCCTCATCCAGACTAATTGTTTCCAGGTCACCAAACAGTTGTTATGGTTGTGCTACTGTGTTTGTTACACAATGTCTTGAAGTGCTACAGGTGTTGTCGAAGCACCCGAGTTCTAAGAGGCAGCTTGTGTTAGGATTAAAAGGTATAATTCACCCTCAAACTGGAAATAATACAAAATAACAATATCAATGTATTCAAGAACATATCACGATAACGTTAAGTGATTGTTAAGCTACAAAGTATACTTTAACCAACCTTGAACATTGTGTTGAAGTGGTTATTCTGAAAAAATACACAAAGTTCATGTTCATTTAGGCCTTCTTGCAAGTACATGGTGTACCATATATATAGTTCTAAAAAAACTATCCGAAACAAAAGCAACAGAACACAATGAGTAAACATTAAACTCACTTTTGTTTTTCAGCCTCTTTATCATGTAACCATCTCTTCAAACTCTCTGCGTCAGAAGATAGCTTTGCAATGTTGACATACCTGGTTACAATTGCCCATATGATCATATGTTGTTGGAGGGCCTGTAAGGAATGTATTAGAATAATTATTTAACACTTGAAAAGGTAAGAAAAGCACAAACAGAAACATTATAGAGAATACATAGTGGAAAAAAAAAGGATGAGTGACTGTACCTTGTCTAACATGCCTATGTCGTTGTGCTTGTATCCTTGGCTGATAATCATTAGGTGCATATGAAGCTTGTTCAGCTGTAAACAACAATGGACATTATCAAAGGCATGCATAAGTATAAGTTGCAGAAGCAAAAGAAAGGAAACAATGTTAGATTAAAGGGGTAAGTGTACCTTGTCTACCACGGCTATGCCGTTGTGCTTGTGTCCTTCGTTCATAATTACTGGGTATAGACAAAGCCTGTTCAGGACGACATAACTGTTGTGATAATCATATCTGACATCCAGATCATACATAAAATATGACAGTAGATATACATGATTAATAGAAAATTTTAACAACATATTATACTAATAAAAACTTGATCTTATGATTCTAACCTTTTTGGTTTGAAGACGTTATTATAGCCAAACGATTTCTTCCGACTCTTGCTACAGTTATACATGCACAGAAACGTATATAAATTAATAAACAAAAAGAAACCTTTATGTGAGGTAGAGGTATCATTAGTTATATGAACATAATTCCCATGAACATCATCATCTACTTCATGAACCATCACAACCAAACTCCAAAAGGCAGCAAAGAAACCAACAATATGTAAAAAAATATAACAGAGACCATTAGGGTTTTTAGGAAAAAAAGGCGTACGGACTGAGAAAAAAAATATGAATGAACGTATATAATTTTTTTGGTATATGTTTTGTTTAGGGCTACCTAAGTTTTAGGGATTCTTCTACATAATTGGTTGCATGGATTTATAATTTTTGACTTGTAACAAATATTCCAAAAAATCATGTTGCCTTAGTGGTAAACACACATGTTATTCATCCAAATAACCAAGGTTCAATCCTTGCAAGGCTCCTTTTTTATAAATAATTTTCAAAAATATTTAATAAAAATCCGAAATTTACAAAATTAATAAATAAAATCCGAAAATTAAATAGTATTGCTTATGTGGACATAAAAATTGCGTTGGACAACAAATGCTTATGTGGCATTGAGGTGTCATTGAGGTGGCATTGAGGTGGCATTAATGTCAAATGCCTCCTGTTATATATAATATATATATATATATATATATATATATATATATATATGGCCTTTATTTTGAGAACCCTGTTAAGTGCGAGAACTGCGAGAACTCTTCTAAACCAATGAGATTTGTTTAAATATTAAGAATTATTATTAATCCATAAGGGTATTATAGTAAAATACAATTTTTATATTCTTTTTGATTTTTTTTAATTAAATACCGATTTTGCATATATATATATATATATATATATATATATATATATATATATATATATATATATATATATATATATTTTGGCATTGTTTCAGAATATTACATGTGATACATGTTTTTTTTTAAAGACCGAGGTGCATGTATGTTTCATGGTTTCGGAATGTTAGAGGTGCATACATGTTTTTTTTAAAGATGATGTGCACGTATGTTTCTATTGTACAATTGTTTAGATATTTATACCACCAAACTAATATTTTTCGGCGTATAACTAGCCATTATTCTTTTTGAAGTTTGATACAAAAATTAAAAAATATAAACCTATATAAAAAAACAACATTTATATACTTATACGTTACACTTCATTTGATTTGGTTACAAGTACAAAAAATCCATATGCAATAATTGTTTCTTCTCAACGCCGCAAATTATCTTCAAGCATCTATATGTGCATCCACTTGTTAGTCTTCAATGCTATTATCATCTTCATGAACCTGAAACTAGCACACACAAATATAACTAAACCACACACAAATATTATACTTGAAACACATATGCACATTTCACTAAACATGTATGCACCATTCGTTAAAACATGTATGTACCATTCTTAAAACATGTATGCACTGCCATTTTAAAGACTATCATTTTGACAAAAAGTATGCACACCTAAAGTTTAAAGACTATCATTTTGACAAAAACATGTATGTATCATTCTTAAAACATGTATGCACACCTAAAGTTTAAAGACTATCATTTTGACAAAAACATGTATGTATCATTCTTAAAACATGTATGCACACCTAAAGTTTAAAGACTATCATTTTGACAAAAAGTGTTTTTGTGTCAAACACACCCAGCCGTCACAAAACCAACCTATGCTTGAAAATAGATAAAATGTCTCACCATCATGCTGATAAAAGTGGTCTTCCCGGTTCCATTTTCACCAAGCATTACTATAATCTGAGAGCCCGTGAATTCACCCTCGATCACCCTAAGTTTGAAACCACCCTGTGTTTTACTCATACTTGGGTATCTATTACGTGCATACGTCTGAATTTCCTCAACACTTTCATGTCGTGTCTATAAAAATAAAAAAGGGCCAATTCAATTTCTGTTGGAGCATATCCGTCTAAATAGACATTAATTCCTTGAGATAATAAAATGCAGTCTAAGACATTAATTGGAGATAGCATCATCACAAAGAGTAAAGTCGTTAAAAAGAATAAAATACAAAAGGAATATATAACAAAACATTAATCATACATGAATCTGTTATAAAGGCTAATCACTCTCAAATTAATTATGTTTAGTCAGCATATATATATGATTCCACGGTTTCCACTATATATCTCCATAAGGAGCATCTTTAAGTCAATCCCATCAGCCCAACACTAATTAAACAAATAGTTGCATATGAAATAAGCTAAACTTGTTTGCCTAAAAATAAGCTAAATGTATTTGTACTAACAACGAATATGTATATATTCCTTGCTACCCAATTCGGTATAGCTGAATATGTATGAAGATGAAGTCAGCAAACAAACATTTACACTAAAGCACCTTTAAGTTGAGTATGGTTGGTTACTAGGATTACAAATTTCATGTGCAAGATTTTGTAATCGTGTGCCTTCAGCTTATTAACATGGTTCCTCCAATAGACAGACCACCCTTCATATAATATATTGGAAATAGAGCGTGCACCACAAGAATCACAAAAGTTACACTCTGCATAAGAAAGTATATCAATAATCAGATTACCTGCATATTAAGTCATATCGTTTTTAGTAAATCCAAAGCATTTTGTATTAGAATAAATTATCTAAAACAGCAACAAAAAATCCATTTTCGATTGTAATTAAAAAATAATAATAAAGCCCAACACACATTGGCGAGTGCCCTTTTAAGCAAGATTGTCCAACACACATTGCGTGCACCACATGCTCAAGAATTTCTCCTTGCCATTCCTATAGATGGTCTCGGTCAACATATGTCGCCGATTGAGTATCGCACTATCCTTAAATATCGCCTAATGATCCTGTTGGGAATTACAAGTTTGAGTTGATAAAGACAAAAAGAATGAAACAAGAGGGACTTAATATGACAAGAAGGAAACCTACTAAAAGATGGAAGGACTTGCTTGCAATGGAAGTTTTATTATTTAGTCCTTATCCTCTAGTATATAAAGAGGACATAGGTGTAGGTTTTTAAATAAGTCTTCCAATAATGTAGTCGACTAAAAGGTGTGTGTTTAGCCTAGACGTTAGGGAAGAACGTCTAGGGTATTAGTTTTAGATTAGTGTGTCCTAGGCGTATGTTCATGTAAACGCCTAGGTTATTAGTTTAGTTAGTAGACGTGTTCCTATAAACGTCTAAGATTAGTTAGTGTTAGTGAATGAAAACCTTTAGCAATAACATTTATGTTCTTTATTATTCCGCTGCGTATGTATATGTTATTGTTATCCCTAGCTGAGCTTATAAACGATCTTATCAATTGGTATCAGAGCGGGGAGCTCTTGATATAGGGATTCATAAGGTTTTAAACAGATTTTATCAGTCATCAAGAAGGCAAAATAATTTTGGGCATAGACATAGAAGAAATCACTTTGGTCATATGGGTCAAAAACTGTGTTTTGTGTGTTATAGTCCTACTCACTTAATCAAAGATTGTGACAAACACTCAGAATATCTAAGCAAGTTTCCAAGGAATAAGTCTACAAATCAGAAACCTAGAGAGCACAAACCAGTTTGGACTAATTTAAATAGGGTTAATCACAGAAACTTCACACCAGATCATAGATACCCACATCAGAGAAGATCTTCAGTATCTCACAGTACTTTCTAAAGTACTGCTCAGAGACAAGGTACTGATAACACTGCTTGGAATAGGAATTCTAGGAGATCTCACTATCAACCTAGAATGTATCATAATTCATATAGGGGATCTAGATCACAGGAACCACCTGTTAAACCTGAATGGGTAAAAAGGGGAAGTACTGGTAAGGGACACACAGTACGTCCAACAAGTGGTATTAGAGCTTGTGTGGAAACTCTGACTAGGAAGAAACCCTACTTCAACAATATTCAAGATGTCGACTGAAGCTGTTCCAACACCCTCAATCACCTCACTCAGAATTCCAATTATCAAGAAGGGAGAATATGATCTCTGGTGCATGAAGATGAGGCAGTATATTGCCATTACAGACCATGCTTTGTGGAATGTAATTGTGAATGGGAATGAAGTTGTTCTAGAACCTGTTCAGGTTCCTGGACAACCTATAGCACCAAAGGCAGTCTTACCAGCAGCAACCTTAAGGAATCAAGAGAAGGCACTAAACATTCTCTTGTCTGCCATTCCAGATGGTCATCTTCTCAAGTTTCATGATGCTAAAGATGCTAAGCAGCTCTGGGCTGCTCTCAAGACCAGATTTGGAGGGAATGAAGCCTCTAAGAAGATGCACAGAAACTTGCTGAAACAACAGTTTGAAACTTTCACAGTAGGAGAAAGAGAGAGTCTTGATGCTGCATATGATAGGTTTCAGAATCTCCTCAACATGTTGGAGTTATACAAGGCAGAAGTATCAGTTGAGGATGCTAATTTGAAGTTTCTAAGGAGTTTGCCATCCACATGGCATGTGATTGCTACTATGATCAGAGGACAACAAGGATTGGATGTTATGGACTTTGATGATCTTTATCATCAACTGAAGGTGTATGAACATGAGATGAGTGGTCAACCAAATTCCAAATCTCACAGTATTGCTTTTCTATCATCTGAAAAGAAGAGCAGTACTTCCAAAAGTACTGCTTCTTCTCAAAGTACTGTTCCTCAAAGTACTGCTGTTTACAATCCCCCATCATATGCTCAGCAGGCCCCACCATCTACCACTTTGAACTCAGATGAAGTTGTGTGCTCCTTCTTTGCACAACAAGCAAGCTTACCTGTCACTTATGAAGAGGATCTAGCACAGATTGAAGAAGATGCACTTGAAGAAATTGATATCAGGTGGCAAGTTGCTTTGATCACTGCAAGAATCAAAAAGTACATGAAGAAGACAGGCAAAAATATTGATTTCAAACCAAAACAAGGAATAACTTTTGACAAATCTAAAATTGAATGCTTCAATTGTCAAAAGACTGGTCATTTTGCAAGGGAGTGCAGGTTTGCTAAGTATCAAGCAAACAGAACATCTGAGAAGCCTAAACTTGAGCTCAAAGAAATTCCAATAACTGAAACAAAGGCTTTGGTTGCTCAAGAGAAGTTATCAGAAGTTGACTGGAGTGAAGAGTTTGATGATGAACCAGTGACTTACTGTATGGTAGCAGTGGAAGATGCAGTTGAAGACACACTGGAAGCATTGGACTGGAGCACTGCTTTTGATGAAGAATCTGAACATGCTGTTTTGGAATCTGATGATGGCTTTGGAAGATTTGATTGGAGCAATGAAAGTGAAGATGATCATGTTCTTCTTGCTATGGTGGCTACTTCACCAACTCAGTCTCCTATCTCTGAGGTATGCTCAAACTGTTATGAGTTTTATAACAAATTACTTAACAGTTATGTGATTGAAAGAGATAACTGTATTAGGGCTAGGTCTGAGGTAGCAGGTTATCAAATTACTTTAGAGTCTACGGAAGCTAAAATCATAACACATGAAAATAATGAAATGGCTTGGGCTGAAAAGTATGAAAAACAGGATTACCAGTTAAAACTTAGTGAATGGAAACTAAACTGTAAAATTGCTGAAATTGAGAAATTAACTAAGGAAAGAGATGATCTGTTAGCTAAGTTTGATGCCTGGAAAGAATCTGGTTTGTCACATGTTTCTTATGTTCAAAAACAGCAAAGAGCTTATCTTAGAACAGGCTTAGGATTTGGAATGGATTTTAGTAACATAGATGAAAACCAAACTAGTGATCAGGATGATGGTATTTTTGAGGACATAACCACTAGTGATGATGAACTCATTAACAATGTAGATACATCTAGTAATGAGGGATCAATAAGTGAACCACCTCCTGAATATAAGAAAGACAATGGTTATCATGCTTTTCCTCATCCCATTAATCATCAACCTGCTAGGCCTGATATTTCTCGTTATGGTGTAGACAGTCTAGAGTTTAGGAAGAAGCTTGTTGCTCAATCTAGGTCTGAGAAATCCAAAGAAACTGTTGAAAATAATCAAGCAGAACCTTTAAACCAAAGTACTGCTCAACAAGCAGTACCTTCTGAACAAGCAGTACCTTCTGAAAAACCTTGTTCAATAACAAAGTATTGTTTTGATTATTCCGCTGCGTATTATGCTTATTATCTTTGTTATTGATCCCTAGCTGAGCTTATAAACGATCTTATCAATTGGTATCAGAGCGGGAAGCTCTTGATATAGGGATTCATAAGGTTTTAGTTGTCGAAGAAAGCAGTTTTTGAGCAGATTTGATGAAGAGGCGATTGGATTTTAAAGGGTTATTCAAAGTTACAAGTTATCACACGTACTGATTGTGATTGGTCAAATCACAAAGTCAAATGCTCTTATTGTATATTGACGTCACATGCACCATGATAGTACTTGTTCATTGTTCATGATCACGTGAAGTTACACGTTTTATTATAATCTGGTATTTAATACTGATTGGATGATGGGACTTGGCTTTTTATACACAAATTTAATGATTCGCTTTTCATAATATTCTTGGTCAAGTTGAGGCGTATGAGACATAATTGATTGGTACAGGTGATCACATGATAACTCGTTAAGATGGTGCTGCTGGGAGTTCATGGTGATTGGATGGAGGATATTTAATATTCGGTTTTAATCCTCTACATCGCATACTGTATTGGTTATCATTGGCTTGAAGGTATTCGCTTGGAAAAAGTAATATCACGTGGGTTGAAGTCAAACGTGGGAATGAGTTTGATGGGATTTACAAAGTCTGATATGGTACAACGCAGTACTTTTGTTGGTAGTTGAGTTTTGATATGGTACAACGCAGTATATGGTATTATGGTGTAATTGTCATTGATTGGCTTCACGTGGGTTTGGAGGTCTTGTGTGTAATTTGGATGCGCGTTATATTGAAGAAAGTACTGTTCTAAGTTTTGAAAGTACTGTTTCATTCCAAAGTACTGTTGGAGCTTTATTATTAAAGTACTGCTACGATTCATTATTTAAAAGTACTGTTGCGTATTATTGGAGTTTTTGAAGGTACTGATGCTGGTCGAATTTTGTTGAAAGTACTGCTTCACTGATTTAAAGTACTGCTCGAGAATTTTTGTTACCATACTGCTTGCGCTTCAATGAAAGTACTGATAATTCAAAGTACTGCTGCGTTTTCTTCAAGGTACTTCAGTTTATACAAAAGTACTGCAGATTTTTATGAAAGTACTGCTCCTTCCCAACATACTGCTCATGCTTTATTACAAGAAGATTTTTGATTTAAGGGGAAGTCGAGCATGATTTTTTTGGATGACACACACAGAATGGTTATTATTCACACACACAAGGAGTTTGGTGATTTGTTCTTAAAAGGATTCAAAAAGGCTCGTATTTGATTTATTGAAGAATTGATTACGAAGAGGATTATTTATCACTTATTTGAAGGTGAAGTGGAATTGCTTGATTTGTGTTCTTATCATCTAGCTTGATGAATCTAGCAATGTGTGATTTTTCTTATGATGCTCTATGCACACATTGTCTATCACTTGAAGGAGTTACATTGTAGTGCTCAGTGTCTCATACTAGTTGAGGATTCTTTTCAAGGGATTGCGGTCTACTTATATTTGGTTCGTATAAGTATGGAGTTCCGTGGATAGTCAAATATTTAAGACACAAGTTTGGGAAATTTTACTTCTTCATCAAGTTCGTTATATTTGGTGTTCTTCACAAAGTGATCATTACAAGGAGCTTACAAATTTTGAAGAATTAAGAAGATGGTTAACATATGGTTTTTAGGGGAAGCTTATTGTTAAATGTTTAACCATCTACATGCATCACTCAAGGGGAAGTTTTTGATTTTTACTACTGTTGATCATTATTACTACTGCTAGTTGAAGTTTTCTACTGTTTTGGATCCATTTTTCTTATGATGCGTAATGGTGGGCGATTTGAAGCATTCGAAGTCTTAGATTGGAAGTATGATATTGGTTCGTAGTGGTCAAGATCATTATTTGCATACGTTCCCTATTTAGATAATAACAAAAAGGGGAAGAGATATTTGAGTGACATGGCATGGATTTAGGGGAAGACAAAGGAAGACATACTTGTTTCATTTATGGCGAGATTTATTTATCTCAATTTCTCTACTTCGTCTAGGTAAGTTCGTTCAAGAATGGTTTTGTCATTATCAACTAGGGGAAGATTGTTGGGAATTACAAGTTTGAGTTGATAAAGACAAAAAGAATGAAACAAGAGGGACTTAATATGACAAGAAGGAAACCTACTAAAAGATGGAAGGACTTGCTTGCAATGGAAGTTTTATTATTTAGTCCTTATCCTCTAGTATATAAAGAGGACATAGGTGTAGGTTTTTAAATAAGTCTTCCAATAATGTAGTCGACTAAAAGGTGTGTGTTTAGCCTAGACGTTAGGGAAGAACGTCTAGGGTATTAGTTTTAGATTAGTGTGTCCTAGGCGTATGTTCATGTAAACGCCTAGGTTATTAGTTTAGTTAGTAGACGTGTTCCTATAAACGTCTAAGATTAGTTAGTGTTAGTGAATGAAAACCTTTAGCAATAACATTTATGTTCTTTATTATTCCGCTGCGTATGTATATGTTATTGTTATCCCTAGCTGAGCTTATAAACGATCTTATCAGATCCCAAATTTTTCGGGTGATGAAAGTTGTCCAGTTTGTCACAAAGCTTGTTTGGACTCATTCGGAGAGCATGCAGTTCATTGTAAAGGGCTTCCGGGGTTCAAATACCGACACGATTTGGTTAGGGATGTTCTTTTTGACATATTCAGGTGGGCTGGGATTTCAGTTAAGAAAGAAGCACCTGTGAATTTCTTGACTGACCCGATGGAAGGAAGATCGACACTTAGACCAGCTGACATTTTGGTCTTTGGATGGATAGGAGCGAAACATGCTTGTGTAGATCTAACGGGGGTTTCTCCACTTGTGGGATTAGGGCATCATGCTTTTACGGCAGGTCAGGCTGCCTTGAAAGCCGCTTCGTGCAAAGTAACCAAACACTAGAAAGCGTGCCTTGATAACCAACACGCGTTTATACCTTTTGCATTTGATACATTTGGCTTCCTTGCACATGAGGCTGTGGAGCTGCTCAAAAGAGTCCAACGGGTTATGCATGGCAATGTTACGACCCCAAGGTCTCTGAATGTAGTTTTTAAAAGACTAAGTTTTGCTATTCAAAAAGGGCTAGCGGCGCAGCTTGTTGCCCGCTTGCCTGTCGTTTTAGTGTAATATTCAGGAGCTCATTTGGAGTTTTAAAAAAATAATAATAATAACCTGTTACGACCATCTTTCTCGACCAAATTCACAAGCAACCCAAGAATAGCAACGAGAAAATCTAATTCTTTATCATTAAGGCGCTTATTATTGCCCTCAAGAACAATCAATTTTTCTCCTTGATCACTGAAAGTGGGCAAATACGAAGTGAATGATGGATATACAATTTGAGTATGCTGAATAAGAAATCCACATAAATTATAAGCCATTCACCTTATTAATTACATATGTTGGGCTAATTCGAGGATGTAACAGATCTACTTTTGGGCGGTGGTTGTTTGGATTTAGGGGAGGCAGTTTTTAGGTTTTGAGAGGAGAGAGGAGAGCATAGATGAGATAAACGGTTCCTTCCAATTTTTTAGGGAAGACTTAAATTCCCAATTTGCCCTTTCTTTATTTTTTTTTTTATCAAATTAAATTACATCTATTTTCAAAAATGCCATTATGCATTGTCATGATGTACTTTATGTATAACTAAGAGTAAAAAAGGGGGGTTCTCGCACTTAATAGGGTTCTCAAAAAGGATACACTATATATATATATATATATATATATATATATATATATATATATATATACACACATATATATTTTCATATGTTATGTCGCCTTATGCCACGCTTTATAAACGCAAAAGTTTCGCCTTAGCAGTTAAGGCGTGAGACTTGGGCATGCCGCCACGCCACACCTCGACCTATTGATAACCTTGATTGTAGTAAGCGTGAAAGCTCTACCAACACCGATATCTCAATATAGCATACAAATAAGCTCTTCTTAATCTTTAAGTATTTTTATATAGATATCATTCTGTACAAGTGAGAAGTAGCATAAACTAAGGCATAAGAACAGAACAGGAATTTGACATAACAAATTCTAAAGACACTCAAATAGGGGAGACCCACAGTTATATATGGCGTATTTCTCACGCAGAACGATAAAACTGTGAAAAGAACATTATGATGCAAACTCGTACCATTTGCAATTTTTTTGTAGGTCTATGAGTCTATCACCCATTTGTTTAAGGGAAAATGACACAAATACATCGCGCGTCATGATGCATATCACTTTATGGACCACTTTTATTTTAAATTTGAAAATAGACCGAGGACAACCGTTGTTATTGGGCAACTCAACCACAGTGCGACAAATGTCCCGTATGTGTAAGGTATTGTTTTTTGGGCAACCAAAAGTCGTTGGGCAACCGTATTTTTTAAAAAAGGTTTTTTGGTCATTTTATATAATGCTTGTAAGTATATATACTTTTTATAATAAATTATTTTATATAATAAAAATTGGGTAAAACTCATAAGACTGCTTCTTCTTACTCATAATACCCTTCTTCTCAATAAAGAATCAAACACACAGTATCAAAAAAAGCCATCAAGATACACTCTACCTCTCTCTATTTTATGAAGAGAAAAGTACATAAATAAGCCAAATTTTTTTTTGAAGTCCCCTTTGTGGTCAAGTTTTAACCCAATGTTCAAAATGGTCATGCGCAACCACTCGACTCCGCAGCTCCACCCAAAATTCGCCACGTGCCCAAATGAAAGTACACTTTTTGTACTTTTTTTTTTAATTATTTGTACTTTTTGTACTTTCATTTGGACACGTGGCGAATTTTGGGTGGAGCTGCGGAGTCGAGTGGTTGCGCATGACCATTTTAGACATTGAGTTAAAAAGTGACTACAAATGGGACTTCAAAAAAGATTTTGGCTTATTTTTGTACTTTTCTCTTTTATGAATCCTAAGATTTGGTTTTTGCTTTTACCCTCTTTTATATATTCGTCTTCTTTTACCATTTTCACCTATTTTAATTCAATTTCAGTCTCAACATCATTTTTTTTATCACAGTATCAATCTTAAAAAAATGGCAGCAATTACTTCTGGCGAATGAGGAAAGGGCAATCGTCTCTGGTGGGCGTGGGTGGATGTAGCTCGCCGGAGGTTTGGTGCCGGAGGAGGTTTTGGTTTATGCTCGATCTGTGTTTAATTAAAGGTATGCATATGCTTTTACTATAAGTTTGACGTTAAAGTGAAGGTATGTTATATTGTGGTTTGTGAAATCAGTTGTTTTATTATGGTGTATTTTGTGTTCATTTTTTTGGAGAGTCTTTGAATTAGCTTATTTATGTGGCTTAAGGGGTTATGTTATAAGGAAAAGTAGGATTAAGGTTTTTGTTGGGATGATATAAGTTTAAACTTGCATACTAAAAGAGTTTACGTGGCTGTATAACATCTAAAGTGAACAGCGAAAGTGGCTTCACATAACACACCACATTAAAGATTAATTTTCACCATTTTTTAGCGTTGTTGAATATTCTTGGTCACTTTTTGTTTCACATTTCTTGCTTTAGCATGACAGATCCGTTACCTGAAACAAACATCCTTTTACATGGTTCAAAATCCTAAAGTGATAATACCAGTCATAGGTTTGACAATGCTGTTAATTTTTTGCTAATTTGACATGTTTTGTTTGTTTTTATCTCAATGTAGAATCACTTGTGATATGTACTTTTGTTTTCTATCATACTTTTTGCGTTATTGTGATGAAAACTTGGTGATAGTTTGCGCGTCTGTGTTTAGGTTGAAACTCCTAATCTGCATGGCTATTAATCCACTATCGGTTTCAGATTTTGTGCCAACCTGACCAACTCCAATCAAGGAGACCAGTATCGTAAGCAGTTGGCTCAAATTTTGCACCAGCGCTTGCAGAAGTCAGACCAAGATAGAATTTATATCAAGAAGGAGATGGAACCTGTAGAGGAGTTAGTGTCAATGAGAACGGTGCTAATTGCAGAGATGCAAAAGTAAACTTGACCCGTTTCGAACCATGCTAATTGCAGACATGATGAACACAGATGCTCCATATCCCGAGGAAAGAGAATCTATTAGTACCGTCGTAATCGGGTTCCTGTATTGTGAGTATCCTTTTTTTTCCGATTGAATCTAGTCTTTCTGAAAAGACTTTTGAACAAACGGTGTAGAAATTCCAAGCAAAAATCATGAGAACGATAAATCTGCAGGGTAATCCCAAGGATGAAGAGATTGACAGATACAAAAAGGTTAGCGATTACGTTATTTCAAAAATACATTTACGGTATGCAATAACTTTCATTAACCTATCTTCATGTTCATTTTCACCAATATCAGCAAATTCATCACATTGAACCAAAGTTTGCCATATGTAGTATGCTCCCATTTAGATGCCTAGCTAATGTATTGGTGTTGATAGAGAGTGAGAATAATATCTTGCTTTCTCTCACTCTCTCTAGAGTGTAGGAGTCCTAAAATATATTTGCCACTGCTCGTTCAACAGTTACAACTGCTCATGAGTTGATTACCACTGCTACGTTTACGTCTATACCACTGCTAGCTTTACGTTTCCACTGCTAGCGTAACTAAACCACTGCTAGTGGTAGTGATTACCACTGCTAGTACTTGGTAACTAAACCATCTGACATTTATATCATGGCTAACATTTTGGTTTGCAAAACTTAGGGGAGATGCCAGAAATTCAACTAGGTGCCCATACTATAAGGTCTCATGGAGCTCAAGTGGCAAGGGTTCACATGCATGATTGGTTTGCTCTTTTATTTCTTGTGGTCATGGAAGTCGTTCTGAATGTGATAGAACCATTCCACCATTTTGTTGGTGCGGAAATGATGACTGACCTTAAGTACCCTTTGCAAGACAATATTGTTCCCTTGTGAGCAGTTCCGGTAGGCATTCTTTAATAAAATATTACATGGGATTTACCATGACACGATTAACTGAACTCTTTCTGCTATTTTATTCAACAGATCATTGCAATATTGTTGCCTCTTTCGGTCATACTCATATACTACTTTGTTAGGAAGGATGTTTATGACCTGCATCAAGCTGTACTAGGTAATTGTAATATGTCATATATGTTTGCTTGTTTGCCAATTTTTACTTGAAAATTTTCAGAGTGATTTAATTTATTTTCTGTTATGCTATCAGGCCTTCTATTTTTCGCCTTCTATTTTCAGTATTTGTGACTGGAGTATTAACTGATGCAATCAAAGATGCTGTTGGTCGACCCCGTCCAGACTTTTTTTGGCGTTGCTTTCCTGATGGCAAAGGGGTGAGTTCTCATAATACTTATGGTTTCTACCCGTTTACAGGCTATAAGGGTAAGTATCTCTTACTATTACTGATCTGTTTTATTACCATTACTTTGCACTCTCAGGTTTTTGATCCTGTTACGAGTCATGTTATGTGTACTGGATTGAAATCGGTCATTAAAGAAGGACATAAAAGCTTCCCAAGTGGACACACATCTTGTAAGTTTGTAATCCCTTCCTGTTTAACAGTTTAAGCAACTGCATATGATTTTAAGTACATATTCATGACTGTTTCGGCATTCAGTGGTATATGATTTTGTAATGGCTATCGATTACTCAGTCACCTATCAAGAGGTGCAATTTCGACCCATTTACTCATAAGTGGGTCGATTTGGGTTATCTTTGTTATTTTCAACGGGTGACACAAATTATAGTTAAAAGAGGAGTAGGTAAATGAGTTGAAAGTTGCTCAAAAACATATTTTTGAGGCTTACAACCTTCTAAATGTTTTATTACAAAATGTACAAAAAGACGTTTTTGGGTCAACCCGGCCAACCCATTACCCAACTGCCAGTCCCGCCCATGTTGCTGCCTCTATCTGCACGTAAGAGTTGAAAAAAAAGTGTAATGATCCTTATATTTGTGCACTCTGAAGTTATTCAGCATACAAGATTTAACATTCAGAATTCCCAGTGAGCAAAGATACATTCCAGATTTATGGACATAAATTATTTCTTACCATGAAGCGTGTGAGACGGGAAATTTTGGTTTAGCGTTTTTTTCTTACACCACACCCAATGTTTAAAATATGTATTTTCCTACATCTAGGGTCCTTTGCTGGTCTTGGTTTTCTCTCTTGGTACATGGCTGGAAAGACCAGGGCATTTGATCGCAGGGGCCATATTGCAAAGCTTTGTATTGTTGTCTTCCCCTTACTTGTTGCAGCCTTAGTTGGCGTCTCACGAGTCGACGACTATTGGCATCATTGGCAAGATGTATTTGAAGGCGGCCTTCTAGGTTTTTATTTTTCAAACACTTATGCTGTTTAATTCTTTGATCATGAAATTTTTCTGACTTTCGTCCCTTGTGCAGGAATCACAATTGCTTCTTTTTGTTACTTACAATTCTTTCCGCCCCCAAATGATGATGATGGTACACCCTCCAACTTTTTTTCAACCAATGGCTATTACATGACAACAGTTCACGAGAGTTTTACTAGATACAAATATGTTATGTAATTTAAATGAAAATAATAAATAAATAAAAAGGTGGCACACTTTTTGTTTCAGACTGTCCCAAAAAACCAATAATTTCTTTTTGGGTCACAATTTAAACCTATTTTACCTTCTTGCTTCTTAGTAATCATTGTTTGAATACTGTGGATTTGTGGTGTGGTTCATAAGTAGTTATGCTTGATATGCAGGTTGGGGGCCCCACATTTAATTCCAGATGTTAGCAGACTCTAGAAATGCCACACAACCCGACAATATAAATGGTTTACGTGTGCCACCATCAGAGATTGAGAATGTTCGTGTTCAGTCTCGCAGTAGCATGGGAGTATCAGATGACAACAATTACAATTAAAATTAGATCAAATTCATATCTGAATGAAATGGAGAGTGGGAGAAGACACTAGGCAAGGTTTGACCATCTGCTTATCCTTTTAGTTATGTATAATTGTTTAGCTTCCTGGAAGGACTCCTTTAGCATAGTAGTACTTCGTTTAGAAGAAACTTTCGCTACTCATATGTACATATGTGTCTAGCTTTGTTCGGTAGTATGAATCAAATTCCCTCAGCACCTTTTCTTAGAGAAAATTAAGGGTGTGTTTGCCTGGGCTCTTTTGGATTTGAGTAATGCAATCACTCTTAAACTAGATGTGAATATGACTAGAAGAGAGTTGATTAATGTTTGACTAATATCTGATAAATTTTAGCCTGAAAATGCAATGGTTTGACAAGAGAAAATACAAATTGTACTTCATGAACAATCGTTTTACCTCTTTCTGGATTTGTGGCATTAATGTAGTTGCTCGCTCTCTCATTATGCTGTGAGATTGTAATATGTGGGGGTGAGGGTGTGGTATAGTGAAAATCATCCAAATCACTGAATAATCATTTTATTATTATTATGTTATATTATATGATCACTTCAGAAAAACATTTACAATCACAATCTTTTTTATTAAAAAAAGCTTTAAAAGCTGTTCTATTAATGAATCCAGAAAACAAATCTGAAAAAACGCGATTTTAAATCATTTATGCCGTTCTCACAAAAGATATTATTCTCGTATAAGCTCTCATGTTCACAGAATTTGAATAGTTAAGATAATGTTGCAAAACCATACAAGTTTAAATCTAGGTCACCGGATGTCCTCCTTGAATGAACACTATTTACGACTAATGACTGAAATAGTTTAAGACCATTTCAAAGTTCATGCCGTAAATGATATAAGGTGATGTTTGGTTATGATAGTTTACCCATTTTGACTCAAAACTCTTTTTATGGTTTACGTGAAATATTGATTTCCTGTGTTAATGTAGTTTCCGGCTCTCTCATTATGGACTACGTAAAATTTTGATGTGCGCATGAAACGGAGAACATATCCGACGTGATAACCTACAAGTGCAAGGAGTCATGAGCTTGTATGAGATAGCATAATCTAAAGAATACTCCTTACCTGATTGGATTGAGAGGTGGGTCTGTGGGAGCTGGATTCCCAAGCTAATCAAGTAGTTCAAGTCGTATAAGATGGTTCATTCCATTCCGGTTTTTTATAACTAAGTGTAGGATTTCCATTTTTTATCTAAATATTGTATTGTTGCCTTTGAGGATATAGATTGTTATAGTTGAATGGAATTAGCAAAAGGAATTTGCTTATGTTACATGTTTGTCATAAAGTTGAGGGTATTTTTGGTCGAGACTAATCAAAACTAGGACAATTATTCATATATCATCTGAAGCATAAGACCTTGTTCTGCAACATCTGTTTTTTCGTTTGTATATCATCATATGCATAGGTAGTGTTTTTATCATGTAGCATTATCCGAATTGCTTCTAATCGGGCACATGATTATGCTTTGCCTGGTGCTAATGTTCAATTTGTAATGATTTTTAATTTTTGATCGGGTGCCGAAAGTCAATTACACTTTTATGAATAGATAACATAAAAATGTCACTGTTAACCTGAGTATCCCTTTATTCAAATTTTGCGAGACAGCTCATTCTCGCAATCCAATGAGCTGCTAGAATATTATGTTTTGTATGTTTTAGCAGAGTAAATTGAGGTGACAACCAGACAAATAAGAATTTGCAATGTCAATATAGAGTGTAAGTAGTGATCCATCCTTAAAGATATTACCCAAAAAATGTAGATTACATATGGTGGAAAGCCTTTTAAGCCACCAAACAATAACATGTTTCCTAAAATTTTGAACTTTTTATAGCTTGGTCTCTGCAACTATACAACATAAACAGAATCATCAAAACTATACAACAACATATCCTCTATGGAGCTATGATCTTCTTGCATGAATGATGCTCTATGGAGCTATGATCTTCTTTCATGATTTATAGGAAAATCGGAGATTTCTATGTTGTGAAGCCATTAAAAATGGATTTTAGCCTGCATTTTTAAATACCAAACAGTATGAATCACCTAAACTTTTTTCACTTCATTCAACTTTTAAGTATATAATAAAAAAGCAGACAACTAGCATAACTATATGGGCCTAAAAGCAATATTAAAGGGACAAATGTGATAAATAACACGCATTGTGTAAAAAAGGTTCTGGGAGAGAGAACGTACCATCAATAACAAAAATGTTTCAAGACGAGAAAGCAATCCACAGTTCCGCTAGATGAGGCTTTGGCGTCCCTGAACTATGTCGACTTCTGTTTGGGCACTTTTTTTTCTCTTGGGCAACTTCTTCTTTTTGGGCAACTTCTTCTTTTTTGGGCAACTTCTTTCTTTTATCACAGCAGCCTAAAGCTTTGATAAACCTGTCAAACAGGGAAGCGTTTGTAGTTAGATTGTTCAGCAGTTCATATCATGCCTTTCGTGTCATTCACAAAAAACATTTTAACTCAAAAGATCCATCTCATTAAAGGAGAGAAATACAAATACATTTCACTTCCAAATATCAAGTGTACTAAGTAAGGCGTATATCAGTTAATGTGATATTACAATAGAAATTAGTCACTTAAAATCAAACTGAAGAAAGCATATATACCTCTTAGATGAACAAGACCACTGATGAGTGTCTAAATACTCATCATTTTTGTACCATTTAAACTGCAAAAACATCTGAAAACACTCAGAAATGCATCAAAATGATAAAATATCACAAATAAGTGTTTTATATGTTTTAAATGCAAAAACATCAAAATCTGGTGAAAAACGTATCAAGTTTGCATAATTGGCAGTTTTAGTCCCCCAAATTTCAAAAGTTGTCAAAAACAGTCCCTGGTAAATCAAAATAAAGAAAAATATCATTTTAAATCCCTAGGGATTCATGAGTTGTCAAAATTAGTCCTTGAGAATTAAAATTACAAAATTACAACTTAAGTCCCTAAACTTTCAAAAATGTCAAGTTTGGTCCCTGGAAATTTGAAAAAGCCAAAATTGGTCCTTGTACTATTGAAACATGGCAGGATTGATCCTTGTGTCAACTTTGATAAATTGGCAGCAATGGTCCTTCAAAAATCAGAATTTCATTATTGGTCCTTGTCATCTAAACCAAGCCATGACCCCTTTATCCTTTTTGGACCCCTGCCAAAACCATTGACCCTTCCATTTTGGACCCCTGGTCAAAATCCAGTCAAACATACCCTTTGCCGCCCTGCTTATCCTCTTCCCTTCCCCACTTGCCTGCTCCTCTGCAACACCTCTCCCATCCACCTCTCACCTTATCCTCTCACCCCTCAACCCTCCTCATCATCACACCTATCCACCCCCTAGTTGCAGTTTCAGAGCCCTACAGTCAAATACACCCTTTCCCGCCAAAACCCATCCAATGGCCAATATTAATTCTAGACATCCAATGGTTGAGGAAAAAGCGGGGATACACTCAGAAATCAAGTGGGAAGCTGTTTGGGTATAAAAGAAAGAAGAGAAGCAAGAAAGAAAGGAGTAGTTAGTTTTTATTTTTCTTTGTATGTTGTTTTTTTAAGTTATCTTAATTAGTGTTTTAAAATGTAATTTTAAGCTTTAATGTATTAAACTCAAGCCACTTTATCATTGTAATTTACTTTTAAGCATCAATATCAAGGTTTTATATAAGTTCATGATTTCAAGTTCACTGTTGCAATCTCAGTTTCAAATTCCTATGCCCAAGCTTTTAGTAGCTTATGTTTAAGCTCAAATAAGTTTGTTTAAGCTCTTTATGGCTTTGAGTAAGCTTACATTTCATTTTCAAGCAAATTTGGTTTATGGTCAACAAAAGTCAAACTGGGTCAAAATGAAGAAGAAATTGGACATGGGTTGATGCAGAGATTGGCTTGGGTTGGAATAGCTTCAAGTAGTTTAGTTATGGTTCTGGTATGAGTGGTTAACAAGCTGGACTCTTGTGAGTATCTATCCCATTTTCATTTCACTTCAGTTTGCATAATTATGTTTGTACTTGTATTTGTGATTTAGATTGGTTTTTACCTGTTATTTAGTGGTAATTAGAGTAGTTAAAATGAGTTTGATCAATAAAACAAACTAGTACAGTGGATTAGCTCAGTTAACTTTGCATTTCATTCTCAAAAGTGGTTTTTGGATCTGTCTCTTAATCTTAGTTAGAGGTTTGTTCAGTGGGTGATCTCTGTTGCTTAGGTCCTATGTAGTTGTAATAGATTCAATTTGTTCAGTCTTTTGTATATGCATAAGCTCAAAGTCAAATATCACATTAAACTGTCTTAACTGCTTCACTGTTAGGATTTTTAGAAATCAAAAACTTGTATTGTGTTTAGAATTCATAGAACTAGCTTGATTTAGCTTTATTTCATCATAATACATCAACATCAGTCCACACATTAATCTCAAAGTTGGAAAAAGTCAAATGCCAAATTTGTTTTCAAAAGTCAAAAAAATTGAAAATCCAGTTTTTCACCAAACTAGGGTGATTTTTCATTGAGTCATTCTTGGACCAAATCAAATGAAACTCTGGGTTTTATAAGTTCAACTGGTCTAGTTTCTTATTAGGATTTTTATAGATTTTTAGTAATTTTCTAAAAGCTCCAAATGAGCTTGTCAAAAAGGGCAAAAGTGCCCTGTGCACAGGGAACTGAGACTGCACAGGTGTTGTGCAGTTTTTGCAGCCCTTGCACAGAGCTCATTAGAGCTTCTCTTGGTCTCATTTTTGGTTTATAAAAAGCTAGCCAGGTCTAGTATAGGTTCCAACTTCTGTTTTTGACATCCAGCTTATTGAGAAGCTTATGCTTAAGCTGCAAAGTAGGCATAGAAAACTGTTTTTGAACTTAAGCCAAATCATTCTAATCATAGCAGTTAACACAACAAAGGTTTAGGATAGCTGTAATTTGTTGCTTTTAAGTATTTATAGCTTATTATAGCTTCTGTGTTCAGTTGGTGCTTATTGTGTCCTTTTTGCTTATTCCAAGTGCTTATTGATAAGCACTTTGCGTTGCAGTTTCAAATTCTTACACACAAGCCCATGTTTTTATATTTTTCCTAGATTCCTCATATTATTTTAGACTTATCTTGAATTTTTTAGATTTTTCTAGGTCTGTTTGGTATTTTTCTTAATTTAAAACAGTTTTTAAGTCATTTTAATTAGCATTTAATACAAATAATTCAGAAAAGTTTCAAAAAAATAATTTTTCATTTTTCTTAGGTTAAGATAAATATAAAAAGTCAAAAAAATATTTTTCCAGATTTTTCTTAGTTAAATTTGTATTTTTAAGCAATTTAATTAGTTTTTAATAGTTTTTAATTCATAGAAAATACAAAAATAATCAGAAAAATACAAAAATAGTTTTGAAAATTCTTTTTAGTTATTTTATATATTTCCAAGTCATAATTTTATTTTTCTAGCTTTATTTCATATTTTCTTGTATTTTAGGTTATTATTAAATAGTTAAAAATAGTTTTTAATTAATAATAATTAGATAAATAGTTATAAAAATAATTTTCTTTTTCTTAAAATTTTATTTTATCATTAGGTTTGTAAAAATATCATTTTCATATTTTTAGGATTAATACTGCTTCAGTTTCACATTTTCTTGTGTACGTCACGTAGTTTTTTAATTTAAATTTTATAAAAGAAAAATCAAAAACATCATTTTGCAAATAGTGATAGCGTTTATTTAATATAGTTTATCTTTTTAATTTCCTTTAATTTACATTTAAGCCCCTGTAGTTTATGTACTTTTTCTGTAGTTATAATAATTCAAAATCCTTTTCCGTTCAAATCCTCTCGATCACTATACGTTTGACTATTCTCGCACAGCTCGTTGGGACTTAACGACCTGGGGAAACACTATACTCTCCTGATCTTCATTGCATTTATTTCCAGACTGTTTTAAGTTTGTTACGGTTGGCCATTCACAAGTGGCTAGCTTGCGTGATAAAACTTGACCGTCTGGGAGCTAATCAACCACCATGGATTAATGAACATCTTTCCAAGTCCAAATGTAACAAGTTGACTAAACAAGAAAGCGTACTTAATCCTTCAGCAGTAATGTTGTTGTTTCTTTTGAAACTCAAACTTGTCAAGTTTGAAAGACTTGAAAGGAAAAGCAGGAAAACTTGTACATATACAACTTTTTGATCCACAGTCGGATTAAAAATTCCATTTAAAAGATGAAACGATTCAGAAACACATGACTTATATGCTACCATTTACATCAGAATGGCCTTACTTGAGGGGTGCTTTGGTAAACTTATGCTTAAAAGTTTATGTGTTTTCAACAATCCCCAATCCAAGGGATTCTGCTTATTAACTTATTTTCCTTCCCAAAAATGAAATAAGCCTTTGGACATAAGCCTCACCAAACACCTTCAAAGTGTTTAATAGCGTTTCCAAAATGCAATAAGTTATTGACCACTCAAAATAAGCTTACCCAAACACCCCATAACGTCAACTGTCATTACAATTTTTAATGAAAAGAACCTATTCCTGTCGATTTACCTTGATCTTTCTCATTTTTACTATACTAGTGTAAACAGACAATAAAAAAGGGAAACTTACAAAGGTGAAACATTATAACCTCGGAAAAAGCTATACCTTTAATGCAATCAAGACCGTTGTCTGAAATCTGGTCACAGTAGTTGAGATTCAAGGCCTGTATGTGAGTTAATCGCTATGTGGGTTATGTGGTCTGTGTTTTGAGTTATAAGGTAATTTTATATTTATCTCAGCAATCATATTTCTTACACCCTCTTAAATGGCTTTAGTTTAAGTGCTAATTGCTTATATCATTATAATAAAATTTAGAAAATGATAATGATAGCACAATCTAAAACCTTCACAGAGAGTGGATGTACAATTATGCATATAACATATTGGACACTTGACTTGTTTAATAACAATATATGTGTAAACGGTTTACCTGGACCACACCTTCACTAAAACCGTTGCCAACTTTAAGGTCCTGAACAGCCTTTGAAAAGGCACTCGTAAATTTCTCATATATTCCTACAAGGATAGTAGTTATCTATTAAGGAGACAAATAGGTATAGATAACAGGACCTACACAAACAAACAGAAATCTCGATATTTGTTGTCATTGTTACGTTTCCCTTTTTATCAAAACAGTTAAAAAGCAAACCTTGACTGTCATGTTAACATGTACTGAATGCTTTACTCTCCGATTAACATGATTATACAAATTCATCAAGAAAAGAAGAAAAATTAATGTTACCTTCTTGCACAAGTATTCTGTTTGCGGCGTACGCAAGTTTGTGAAAGTATTACGGAATTTGGTTGCCAACTGAAATCAAAGAATGAATTAGAAATTAGTTGATAATAATAAGCTGAAATTAGGCTTCATACAAGCTTTTAAATACATGAATATCATATACTAACTTGTGATATAACTAGTATTTAAATATGAACTAGTTACCACCATTATGCAATCTTATAAAAATGTGACACTCAAGGTACAACTTTTTATCGAATTCAGTTACACTTGAATTTAGCGCCACTTCCAGATCAGCATCATCGAAGATTATGCACGGTGCATTACCACCAAGTTCAAGAGATACCTACTATAATCAACATTTTATTTTTGAAATAATTAAGAGATGCAAAGTTTGAAAATACTAGAAACATAAATTTCAGTAACTATCTTTTTGACAGTATCATCTGCACCAGCCATTAATTTCTTTCCAACTGGTGTTGAACCATAAATTTTAGTAAGTTCTCCTCTTCCTTTAGACTAGATAACTCTGCCTCATCTTTTGCTACTGAAATTTTTGCTTGTTCAACGTCATGCTTTCGTATCGTGAGACCTTCCTGAAAGGTTGCAAGCTTTTTCTTTAATCTCTGACGTGCTACCTTTCCAGCTTCCCAGCAGGTATTTTTACACTTGATTTTGCCACTATATTCATCACTAACATCACAACAATCTGATCAACAGAACCACATTAGTATCTCATGAAAATATAATATAAACCAAGTTTTTTTTGGCAATAACAATAAAAAGTATAAACTAACAGTTTTTTAACCTCTGTATATCAATCATTCATAAATATTTCTTCCCATTCAAAATGACTATTGTGCACAATGAGGATGGCCAATTCTCAGGGTGTTACTAATGTTCACCAAAGCTATAGTACCTTACAGAAAATTTGTTCCAATTAGTTTATACAGAACATTTCATTAAGTTTTGGATATTTCAGTATATGCATGCATACGTGATATGCAGAAGAACGAAATTCATAGAAATAACATACAACGAAAGAAAGAAGTATCACTGAGATATATTGTGGTGGATCATCGATACTAGTTGAACCTAGTATAACCTCCCTCTTTAACTAAGCAGTAAGCTTGTGGTACACTCGTAACTGCAGTCAAACAAGAGATCATATTCTAAGCAAGAATGAAACTGCGCTGCACAGTATTTGTACCACATTCTCAAAATTCATATGCTTACCTCTGACCTGGTGGCCCCACCGATGATAAATACAAAAATACGCTGTCCCATGTTTTTGAAATCTGTAGATGTATTGGTACAAAGACAGTTGGAGAGAGGTAAGGCATACGTAATTTTTAATTTCTGCCGATAAAAAAGCATTAACAAAAAGTTTAGAAGAATCTTGTATAATTAGTTAAAAGAAAATAATGTTATCACACAAAGAAGCAAGTCATATACAATACAAGCTGGCTTGTATCGGATTTCTCAAGAGAAAAGTGTAAAATGTTACCTTGAATTTCCATCAGTAGACGAACGAGGCTTTGCCCATGTGGCGGTCCTCCTTGATCTCCTTGACTGTGGATTATTACCTGGCCCACTCCTTGCTGATGTATCATGTGTGCTATGAGAGGAACCAGTTTGAGTACTAGCACTTGGACTATTCATGCATTGGTACTCGTCCTTTGGCAATTCTCGTTTGCCAAGTTTTTCAAGCAACTCCTGAGAGAAGTAATAAGTCGCAATATGACATCGCTTCAAAAATTACCATGATAACCCAATGGAAATATAAATAGAAAAACAATTTCATATATTTCTTCACTTTTGTGTGACCATTAATAAAATACCAAAAAAAGTGTAAAATGTTACCTTGAATTTCCATCAGTAGACGAACGAGGATTTGCCCATGTGGCGGTCCTCCTTGATCTCCTTGAGTATGGATTGAGTGTGGATTATTACCTGGCCCGCTCCTTGCTGATATATTATGTGTGCTTTGAGAGGAACCAGTTTGAGTACTAGAACTTGGACTATTCATGCATTGGTACTCGTCCTTTGGCAATTCACGTTTGCTAAGTTTTACAAGCAACTCCTGAGAGAAGTAATAAGTCACAATATGAGATCGCTTCAAACATTACCAGGATAACCCAATGGAAATATAAATAGAAAAACAATTTCATATATTTCTTCACTTTTGTGTGACCATTAATAAAATACCAAAAAAAAGAGTTTCAATTATGATATGAACAAGTTTTACTGTAGATGACATGGAAATAGAAAAACAATTTCATATATTTCTTCACTTTTGTGTGACCATTAATAAAATACCAAAAAAAAGAGTTTCAATTATGATATGAACAAGTTTTACGTTCTCAGAAAAAGCAAGCACGCTGTCTCTAAGACCATCCACAATGGCTTGGCGCTGTCTAGCAATACCAAGCCCAGATAGGTATTTGAAAACAGTTCCCATAAACTTAAATGTTATGAAAAGATGTTAATTAAGGTTAAGTAAAAGAAATTTAAAAGTGTCACCACTTTGAGCAACCACAAACTCGCGGTGTCGCTTGAGAAAAGGGACTTGATCTGCAATAAGGGATCCATCTTCCACACTCACGAGATGGGTAAACAGTACAGTGTGCTATACAAAAGCCATTCTCAAAGAAAGATCCATCTTCCACACTCACGAGATGGGTAAACTGTACAGTGTGCTATACAAAAAGAAAAAGAAAAAAAACAATTGGCCTGTTATTTGTTCTTGTTGCTGGGCCGAAAACATCTGTATTCTTCCTATATTATGAGTTTTCAAGCTTCAAATCAACATGGAGGTTTTCTTGAAACGTATCTTATGCTTTTTTGTGTAGTGGAATACCTCAATTATGATCCATTTACATCAGATGTGATGTCAGCAGGAGGTCTTGCTGAGTTAGGGTGCGGTGGAGGAGCAGTTAATGAGTAAGTCAGCCTGGATGAGGAAGAGTTCTCGATTAATCCAGCGATACCAGTACTTGCTATTTGAGCGTTTGAAGGGAGAAAAAGATCATGCTTCTGGTCTTTATAAGCTGCCCAAATCTGCTAAAAGGATGTTTCATTTTATATAAAATGGAATACTAAAATGAAACTGAATTATAGACGGTGCACAAGTATATACATATAACATCGACCCTATTTCAGGAAAAAACGATTAATCTTTTTATCATCATATAGTTTTTATTGTTGCTTGTACGAACCATGTATGAAGATAAAAAAAAATATTGTACACAAGTAGATGTGGCAGAACACGTGTCGGTCAGGCAGTTAGGAAAGGAATCAAATGGGTTTAAGAGTTAAAACACTTAACTTTTTTGTCGATCCATCTTTAGAAACAAATCAGGTGACAATATCAGGGGACTTTTGACCCGTTTCACCCATTTGACTAGTTCACTTTTAGCTATTATTTAAGGTTTACCCATTTGATGCTTAATCAGTTATATACTGCGCGTATTGACCATTTTCTAAGGTTGGAATTGCCATGTCTCGTAATCTTACATCTAACAGAAAGTTAAACGCACAAGTATGATTCAAGATGGTGACTTACTTCGAAGGAATCTAGTATATCACGAACTTTAGTACAATGTGCTCCTTCCGTTGCAAATTCATGCAAAACCTAAATCATCACAAACAAGACAAAATCAGAAAAACAAGACAGAAAAACTAACCGATAATTGACCATAACAGATTACGGGATGTAACGGGTTCAAGAAATTAGGTTTTTGAATGATCCCATGCACACAATGCCAAAGCAGTTGAATGATGGAAGCAAGAACCGGATGAATGCAAATATTAGTCAGTAAGCTTGAAATGCACAGCTCCTTAATGTAGTGGCCAAACTGAAATGAACTAACCTCGACTGCAAGCACCCGACCAATGGATGCTTCAGATTCATTCCACTTCATTTGAGAGCAAAGTCCACTTCGCCCACCGGCTCTCCAATCAAGAAGCCCAAGCAGTACTGCAATGAGCCCAACTCTACACCATACCATTGTTACACTGATAAAATTAGAAACCCCAATCAAAGTATCATATTACAGAGATTATGAACATATAAATCATTCCTACTTCTCTAATATCATTTATGTATGGTTGGATACTGGTCCCTTTTTCCTGATAAATGGACACATCTTTTATGCAATATGGAAGTGGATAACTAGCGTACTCACCTAAGACCTTGAGCTACAAGTGCATCCCTTGCTCTATTTCCAACAACCACAACGCGTTTTAGTGTCTCAAGTGCTAGTATGCTTCCTCCTTGCCATCCAATAGCTTTCCTTAATAGTGGAACCACCTGGACCAAAAATAGGAAAACAAAAGTCAGGACAGATGCTAATCGGAAAATATCATAATAGAAGTAACCCTACCCCGAAGATAAAAACAAAAGAAACTTTCAGCTAGAGGTGGCATATTTGACCCATTCGCTTATGAATGAGTCAACTTGAGATAATTTACATCCCTTACTGGTCAAATGGGTCAAAAAAGCTGTAAAAGGGTCAGAAGATGCCAAATGTTTATATATAATAATTAAAGTAAGCTTCATAAAGCATTCTATTGGAAAACTAGACTATTATCAAAATGATTTAATCATGTAAACATTTTTTGCAATATTAAATTATTGCTAGATTCTTTAGGATAAAAAGTGATTGGTGAACCCAACCCAGCCCATACCAAGAAAGCCTACTCCCCCATTTTGAAACCCCTATTTGCAATTAGCTATACACACAAATTAGAAAGAAAGAAAAAAAGATGCTTGGAAAAGTATTTTATGTACTGAGGTTTATTACATGCAGGTCCATTTAGAGAAAATACTCGCTGCAATTCCAAGTAGAGACAAGAAAAAATAAGTAAAAATAAAAGCATGTACCTGGGTTGTCCCATAATCAATTCCATATTAATTGAAAATCGACGTCAATTATGATTACAAAAATCATTACCTAATACGAAACTTAAGCCTAGCTAACACTAGAATAATACACGAACAATCGACTCGATCATATTAAGTACACAAGATCTGCGTATCAGCATATAACTAAAACTAGCTAGTATAGGTATCCAATCCACTAGCAGTGGTACCCGATACCACTAGCAGTGGTTTCGAGAAGTAGTTTGCGGGTTACAAAAGTGGGAATGACAGAATAGAGAGGGTGAACTCAAGTAAACACATGAAACCCCTTAATCATCTTAGTCAAGAAACAGCCACTCATATTTAAAGATAAGAAAAACGGGTTTAACAGTTTGATTCCAAATTTGATCTACGGGAATAGAAAATCTAATTATATTATCAATTTATCATCTTAATAAGATTAACGCTATAATAACAACTATTTGATGACCACAACATATTTGCATCAAACACTTACTATACACAGTCGGACACCCCTCAACCGGCGTCATCGGCCAATGCTCCGACCACCTTTAAAACCAAAAAAAAAAACATTCAGGCATTTCATCAAACACTTACTATACACCTTTTTTGATTAGAAAAACTCACCCAGTAAATGAACCACTTAAAACGAAGAATGATTACCTTATCAGCAGAATGAAAAACACTAAAAACCATCTGAGATGTATCTGGTAGAGGTATAACCCTGGGATTGAGATGTATCTGGTAGAGGTGGCGTCAGGTGGTGGTGTCGTCGTGTGTAAAATTTATGTACTGTCTCAATTAATGTATCTGTTAACTTTGAGGTGTGATTGTTTATGTGGGGGAGAAAGAGGTGTGAGTTATGCAGTGGTGTGCAGTCTGTTTTGTGCGAGTCTTTGATTTTTTTAATTGAAAATGTAAAATGACGAAATTATCCTTGTGTATAAGTACAAGTTGCCCAAAAATATAAAGTTGCCCAAAAAATAATACAAGTTTCCCAAAAAAATTACCTTACAATACATGACATATACTTGCAAAATATGTACTTGTGTCATAAGTTGTCGGACACATGGCAGCCCCTAGATGGGTCCAAGAAAATCGCTGGGCAACCTATCTATTTTCGAATGTCAAGAGTGCGTGGTTCATAAAGTGATATGCATCAGGGCGCGCGGTCTATTTGGCTAATTTTCTCTTTGTTTAATTGCTTTATACGCATTTTACAAACACCCAATTTGCAGTCGGAGTTCTTGAGTCATTGTTAATGAATCAAGCTCGTTGAAACACAGTTGCATTAAATTCTTCAAACATGTGTTTTTCTATACTCTCGTCGCCCGTACAAGATTTGGCTCTAATTATAAACAAAATCTTATTAATTCCCACTTACCATAGCTTCAAAATCTGATGCAAAATTGTTTTTCTGAGGAGAATTTGCATGTATCCAAATCGTCATTTAATTATTTTGCATACAGTTATTACTATTTAGTGATCAAGCCATTCAAAAAGATTTCCGCCTTTGCCCAAGAAACAAGCCATGCAACAATCATTGATGCTGAGAAGACATTGTAAGAGAGAGAGTAAGTTTCTTCATAAGAGCAGTTTCACTGATAACGCCATAACGGGCGTTAGTGGGCAAATAACGCCGTTAACTGGCGTTAAGCCATTGGACCTCCGGCATTATTGCAACGTTAGTCCCCATGCGTTACCAAATCAACGCCCGTAAAAGGCTTTAAAAAAAATCAAAAAAATTACAAAACACCCCCTTATAACGGCTAGTGACCGTTTGTGCTTAAAAAAAATTTACAAAACAGCCCCTAACGGCTAGATTTATTTAAAAAAAATCCAAACACATTTTTTACCACTATAAATACCCAACTAAAACACCATTTTTTCACACTTCCATAATTCATTTGATGAATTTCCTCTGCATTGGTCAGACGTTGATGACGAAACTGACTTCCAATTTATGGCGTCCGTGTACGAGTATCACCTTGAGTTGGAACAAGAAGAAGCATCTCAACCTCTTACTCGTGCTCGTAGCCATATATATCATGAACGTTAGATTGCAGAAGAACGTCTGCGCAACGACTATTTCGTTGAAGGTTGTAAGTATTCAAACCGGAATTTTCGTAAAAGATTTCGTATGAGCCGGAATCTATTCCTGCAAATAGTTGAAGGTATTGGATCTTATACTTCCGATAATATTCCAGATCATTTTACTTACTTTAGGCAAACACCCGATTGTACGGGTCGAATGAGTTTAAGCTCTCTAATGAAGTGTACGTCTGCCATACAGCCAATTGGCGTACGACACCTCAGCCGATGCATTTGATGAATACTTGCAAATGGGTGCTAGTACTTCAAAATTATGTTTTGATAATTTTAACAAATGAATTATTGATTTGTTTATGTCGGAGTATTTAAGAAAACCAACATGGGCAGACATTCAAAAACTTTATCAACAACATGAAGAAAAACATGGTTTTCCAGGAATGCTTGGTAGCATTGAGACTGTATGCACTGGGAATGGAAAAATTGTCCAGTGGCTTGGCAAGGGCATTTTGCTAGGGGTGAAAAAAAATACCCAACAATTATGCTTGAAGCTGTTGCTTTCTGAAGATTTATGGATTTGGCATGCATTTTTTGGGATGGCGGGGGCGAATAATGATATTAATGTTTTAGACCAGTCTCCGTTATTCGACGACATTCTTACTGACAATGCCCCAAGAGCACCTTATATGGTCAATGGAACTAGGTATGATCAGGGGTATTATTTGGCTGATGGAATTTATCCACAGTGGGTAACTTTCAGTCAAATCCTTCTCGGCAACAACTGACGAAAAACATACGTACTTTAAAAGGAGACAAGAAAGTGCCCGAAAGGATATTGAACGTGCTTTTGGTGTGCTTCAAGGCCGTTGGGGTATACTACAACAACCGGCACGTCAATGGGAAATTGTCACGATACGTAAAATCATGTATTCTTGCATTATTTTGCATAACATGATTATAAAAGATAAACTTTTTTTCATTACGTGACTATAACGAAGTGTGGGTGGATCCGTCAGCAAATGTGAGGCAACGAAGATGGGTCGAAAGATGTGATACTCACAGTCGTATGGCAAAAGAAATACACAACGGACAAACGCATACCCAACTCCAACAGGACCTTATGGAGCATGTTTGGCAGAAGAATCTTGAACGACATGAACAACAACAAGAGAGCGACGATGATGAATAAGTATTTGCTATGTTTTGTTATTTTTTTTCGTTGTAATTTTCTTTAGTTATTTTATATTTGGTATTGTAATATGTTTAAGTTAAGGTTATGTTATTTAATAAATGAAGTGTTTGTTTTAGTTTAGGGGTTGAAATTGAAAATATGAAATGTTAAAGTTTAACTTGGGATGTTATTGATGTGAGTGTTTTTTGGGGATGTTAAGGTGAAATGTTAAAGCTGATGTGGCGCAGACATGGCATGTGTTAAACTATAACTCAAGTTATGGATGTGCATGCTCTAAAGACTAGAGTCTCGAAATCTTAAGAAAAAAATGAAAGTAAGATTGTTACCATATTTATGTTAGGGTTAATTATGGATTTGCCACTGGTCGCTTGAGTTGGCAACACTTTTTAGACTCGACTTTGGGTTATTCCTTAAATAGACTCAGCGACTTGTGACTTTTCTACTTTTAATATTAAAGCGCCAAGTGTCACACGAAATTTTGTGAACCCAATAATTGGTTCTGCCTTTTACCAGCTATGTCATTTGAGCAACCTAGACCCAACGACTTTTTAAGATTCGAGCGACCTTCTATTTTGACACACAAAAGGTACTCCCTTAAACTCGTACTGAATTCATGTCCCACTGTTTTTAAACAGACACTAGATATATGTGATTTTGTGCAGGGTATCATTCTAGCTTTAGGAGAAGTTTTTCCAAATGAAGAGCACAGATTATGTCCTAAAAGCATTCATGAGAATATGAAACATCAATGGAAAGGTAGGGCCTTCATAGACCATTTGTGGAGATGTGAAACAGCCTCAACTTTTATACAATTTGAGAAAGCTTTGGTTGATTTCAATAGATTTAGTGAACCTGCCCATGCTTAGTTAAGTAAGATACCACTAATCCATTAGTCAAGGTCACATTTTTTAGGTAAGTCATCTATCTGTATAACTTAAGTTGTGTATGTTAATGCACTTATGAAATGTATAAGTCATACAACTTTATTTGTATTATTTAGGGAGAGCTAATTCTGATATGTTACTTAATAACACTGTGTCACATGTTTTATGGGAATATAATTGGGGGTATGAACAAACCAATCATTACATCCTTAAAATGCATCAGGGAATACTGTATGAAGAGAATAATGCATGTTGTGGTTGTGATTGAGGAAGAGTAATGAGACACTAACACCAACTACACAACACATGTTAGATGCTATTAACAAAGAGGTTGTAAAGTATAATGTTGTATGGAATGGAAGAGATAAGTTTGAGGTTAGTGGACCATGGGAAGACCCACGTGTAGTTAATATTGTAGACAAGTCTTGTACTTGCAGAAGATGGCAGATAACAAGTTTACCATGTAAACATGTTGTTCCTACGAATTGGAATATGGCTTTAAATGGACAACAAGTAGGAGCTGTAGAAACATGGGTTCATCCTTGTTACTATCTTAACACTTGGCAAGAAACCTACAAACATACTATCCATCCCATAACTAGCAATGAGCATTGGGAAAAATCATATGTGCCCACAAGCATTGTTCCACCAAGACATCAAACAACTGCGGCTAGCTCAACAAATAGAAAAAGACTAAGGATAGATTCTGAAACTAAAGAGATTGTGAATAATTTTAAGTTGTCTAAGGCTTGGAAGAGTGTAATGTGTGGTGTTTGTGGCATTGTTGGACACAACATAAAAACATGTCTTGGGCAGGGTGGTGTATGTTGAACTCAAAGTAGTCAAACTGGCCATAAACAAAAAAGTTCAAGTGCTAAGGAAAAAGGTAAACAAGTTCCTAAAAAGGTTGCAGCAAAGAAGACACATCCTAAAGTTAAAAAAGTTGCAGAAAAGAAACAAGCTGAAGGTACATTTGTTGTTGAAAGTCATGATGTTACAGTTCAAGGAAGTTGTGTTCAATCTGAAATTCAAGATCAAGCTACTGATGATCCAAATATACATGATCAACCCCAGCTACATGATCAATCACAATCTCAATCTCAGGTCCATTCAAGAGGTGTGCAAACAGTTTCTGATTCATCCCAGCCTACTGCACGAAGAATGACTAGGCAATAGGCTGCACTGGAAAAAAATGATGCCCTCACCATAGGTTAATTCTGTTATGCTATTGAACAAGACAATGTTTCATCTATTATGTTTGCTATGGACAATTGATGTACTCTAAAAACATATGTGTATGTCTAACTCTAATTATTATATTGAAAAGTATGAAATTTTATGCATTTGGAATTATATACATTTGCATTGTGTATTTTCATAGATTTACCAATCTTCTTCTGTTCATAATTTGCATCTTTTGTGGACTGTGTCTTATTGCATTGTCTATGACTAAATCACCTTCAACAACAAACTTTGACTTGGTGATGTAGAAGAAGTTGTGTCTTCTTTACTAACCATGAGCATAAAGCTAAAACTAACCTACGTCAATACTTCATAAAAATGTTGACAATTAAAAATAAAACCTAACCAAATTCATAACCATCTGCATAAACATAAGGTAATAAAGCCAAAACTAACCTAAGTCAATACTTCATAACAATGTTGATAATTAAAAGTCAAACCTAACCAAATTTATAACCATCTGCATAAACATAAGGTAAACTCAACTAAAGAACAAAATTCATAACCAAATAGGAGACTCAGTTACTACCATTTTCAATATGGGGAAACATGAAACATTTTCCAGAATTGAGTCATCAGCTATCTGGCATGAAGTCCCTAGATTGCCTAAGTCACTAGTCTGAGTCACTTGGAACAGAGTAACATCAACATCAGGCTCCTCAAACATGTTATTCACATCAACAAGTGATCTTCCTACTTTCTCTAACTGCTTACCTTGAGTCACTTAGAACAAATTAACCTCAAATTTATCAGGCTACTGAAAAGTATTATCCTCATCAATAAGTACTAATGCAGGATCACTGTTATCACTATCATGACTTTCAAAACCATCATTAACCTCTTTTGCATTTTCAATAGGTTGGCTTGCAAAGGACATATCAAGGGTTGAAAACACGACTTCAATCTCTGGCAACTGACTAGATTCCCCAATACAATTGACGTTCAAAGATAGTTGTGTTAGTTGCAGAAAAGGCTCTAGTACATGCTCATCATCAAGGTCATCTAAAACCAATCGTCTACAACACGATTGGAGAGCATCACTAACTACTTTTCTACTTTCTTCATCCATCTCCCTAAATACAGTCTCAACTGATTGGAAGGATGATGTGTGCTTAAACACACATCAAATTACACCGGAAAAACACGTCAAAATGGATAAATAACCATTAAATAGGTTAAATTATATTACAAATATGTTTGGTATGTGTTATTATGTCTTGCAGGTACAAGGGTTTGAAAACAAAGTAAAAACGGTGATTTTCGGATGATTTTTGACGATGTTTTCGCCTTTTTTGAGATTCAGACAAAGTAAAAAAAAATCCCCAAGCACTCCATTCGAAAGAGCACTAAAAAATGAGTCTGACAGTATTTTTCTCAAATTTTTATCCAGCCCATAACCCTTCTAAATTGGCAAGTCAAATATGTTTTTGACCCTTTATTAGAAAATGAACTGGCCAGAACACATTAAATTGTGTATAATATTAACGAGAGGTTTCCTAGCTCAGTTAGGTAAAGCTCTCACCCCCAACCGAGAGGTGGGGGGTTCGAACCTAGTGGGGGAGGTTTTTGGCTATTTTGCCAAGACTCGAATCGACCCGGTTCCTGACCCAACCCATTGATGAGACGTTTCCTAGCTCAGTTGGGTAAAGCTCTCACCCCTAACCGAGAGGTGGGGGGTTCGAAACTGGTAGGGAGTTTTTTGGCTATTTTGCCAAGACTCGAATCGACCCGGTTCGTAACCCGACCCGACCCAACGTGTTGGCCGATCCTACCCGTTGACCATTGACTCGTTGACCCATTGACCAGAGCCGTTGATCGTTTACTAGACCTGTTGACTTACCCGACCCAGACCCTGCTACGTCACTGGCGGCTGGCCAATCTGAGGCCGCCACGTAGCGGCGGTGCTTACATGTCATAATTAGAGGAACGAGGTTAAAAGGCGGCGCCGCAAAGTCAGACTGACACGTGTCAGTACGAGGTTCAGACGTGGCAGGGCGGCTGACCAATCAGAGGAAGACACGTGGCATTTGTGACGCTGCAGGTACGATGTGGCAGGCTGACATGGCAGGCACGAGGTGGCAGTTGTGCAGAGCGACTAGCTAATAAGGGATCCACATGCAGCACAATACATGGCTAAAAATGCACCTATGCGTTGGCAATAGCTGAGAGGTATCGAATTACCAAAATACCCCTGAAGGCAATTGGGTTATAAATTTAGACATTTGGAGCAGATCAAGATCGGACTCCCGCACTCAAAAAACACACATAACTTTTGTATTTTTTTTCTCTTTAGCTTATTTGTAGTAGTAGTAGTAGTGTTTAGCTTTTTATAGTGCTTATTGTAGCTTATTTTGAGCTTATTGAAAAGTTTTGGAGTCCCACCTAAAGCTCATTTCTTCTTCTTCTACTCTTCTATTTTTCTTTTCTTATTCTAATAAGCCAAATAAGCTATAGCTTATCCTGACTTATTTAGATCTAGCTTATTTAAATAAACACTTTATTCATCTCTTTTTCTTGTAAAACCTTTTATTTTTCTTAGATCTACTTATCTTTACAACTTATTTTATAAAAAAATCAAAAAGATTTAATTTTTCTTTGTTTTTCTTTTGTAATAAGCTATTCAATAGCTTATTTGTTTAGATCTAATCCTTAAACATACCCAATCCACGCCTATTCTTCGGAGTAGATATCTTAGTTTTGGGTTGATTTAGATCTAACACTTTTTGTATTAAAAGCTTTGATCTTTAGCTTATTTTTAGCTTTTTACTAGCTTATTTCACTTTAGCTTATTTAATCTTTACATTTAGCTTTAAATCTTATAGCTTTTAGCTTTTCCTTCTAAAATACTGTCACACCCCCCAAAATACCTGTTTTGCAGCGGAATGGAATTCCTGGGGGATGACTGCCATAGCATCACAGTTACAGTTATATTGAACGACCTAAAGTGTCGTTTGGAAAACACATCGTTTGATATAATAAAACATTCAGAGTTTACAAAAGATAGGTCCCAAAAAGTAGTCAACATTTGCGTAAATAAGTTTGTTACAATCCAAACGATGTTTTAAAGTGCATAAAAATCCATGTGAGACGCGTCGTCATCGCGACTCTATGATAAGTCCTTATGCATGCCCATGAAGTATATGCCTTAGATACCTGAAAATACATTGCTAAAAGTGTCAACACAAAGGTTGAGTGAGTTCATAGAGCTTATAAAAATGTTTTATACGACTACCACAAGTATAGGCCATGTATGACAAATATGTCACATAAAAATGTTACAATTGCTATAAGCACATGACACCGAAGCTAGACTGATCATGATGTTCGCCCCAATAAAGTGTTTTGCCAAACAACTCAAGTTATGATATTAAATGAAATGCATCTGTTTGACCAGTTGGAATCCACCAACCCGGATGGAGGAGTCACCCTCGATAGATCTATCCACTCGCCCTCGCTTACCCCGTAATTAACGGAATGATTTATGATATGGGGACATTCAATTGGCAATGAGGTAACTTAAGCAATGTAATGAATTTGATATACTTGGTATCGTAATAAAAATGATGTGCAATGTATTCTCCCCCGTAGGTTTGAAATAAAGTATAAACTTGAAAAGCGGGGCTATGAAAACTCACCAGATACAATGATTATGATGATATAATGGCAATACTGAAATGAGGTGCAATCTCTATCTGCAACCTAATATGAATGATATGATCTATTATAAATCATGAATATATGTCGTACATGCAAATCCACATGTAATCTATACCACTCGTGCAATTTTGAAAATAGAGTTTATCATCGAAATATATGTTTATGACATCTTGTCAAGTTTCCTACGAGAGTCGTTTAGTGATTTATCAAGAAATTATATTTTTTCGTCGCAAAATAATGTACTTCGATAATTCGTGAAAGTGGCTAAGTGGCCTCGAAAAGCTAGTCGTAAAATAGTGAATATCGAGTGTTAGGAAACAAACTCAGCGGTTTTGGAAACTTGTAACATTATCTAAAAGTCGTAACACTGAACTTTTGTCCATACGAGTCTCGATCCTAGATAAAAATGATGGTGAAGTGAGGTAGTCGAGCTAAAAGTTCAGTTTCTGGGCAGTTTTCGGGAAATTTTTAGAGGTCATAAGTTACTGGTTATAAATCCGTTTGACGAGCGGCTGGACATTTTGGAAAATAGGCCAGGTGAACTAACTTTTGCTCAGAGGTACTATTTTACCAAAACCAACTCGATCATTGAGAAAAACGGCTCCAAACATGGGTACCCGAAAAGACAGTTTCAACTCATTTTGATAATAGTTGTGATCGTCGTATTTCAAATATGTATATCTTCAGCGTTATAGGTACGTTTTCTACATTCTTTATATCCTCGAAATCGTGATAGTATGTATTAATATATTTTTGATAAGTCGACTCATTTTGATAAGGTTTACAACTCGTTTTTGACCCTTGAAAAACCCTTGACAGCAAGTATATATTCAGAAAAATAGTTTTCGTCGTTAAACTTGAAAATAGCGTAACTTCTTCGTTATAAACCCGTTTTAACCCGTTCAAGCGGCCACGGTTTTGTTTTTAAATATATTTTCTGAATATATAGACCAAAATAATCCCCAGCCTACTGAAATTTCCAGATTTTACAAAACGTTACAGCCCTTAATTATATTTCGTCGAAAGCGATTTCTCTTGTTTGAAACTTGATCTAAAACATTCCAGTCAACACCAAAGCTATTCTAAACCTAACATACACCTTCTTAGGGTGTCATGGATTCCTAAAATTCACCAAAAATGATAAGGTTCATAGGAATATTAATAGGATAATTAAAACTCATTATATGTAGTAAAAATCAAATTAAAGTGGTATGATTCATAGTATATTTGCATGATTTTCTTACTAGTTCATAAAAATACATCAAGTAAGAGTATGAAAGATTAGGAAAAATTATTAGAAGCTTACTTGAGTTATTGAAGAGTTTTTGAGCTAGAAACTTAATTAATCTTTAGGTTTTTATTTCAAAACCTTGAAATAGATTACTAATTGTGCTTGATAAACACTTGATCTTGAAAAATTTATGGATTCCTCCTTGTTCTTGATCTTGGCCAGCCACAACCAAAGGAAAAGAGAGAGTTTCTTTTTGTTTTCACCTTCCAAAGTGTGTTTGTATGTGTTTCATTTTTGCACAACTCTTGTATAATGTAAAATATCTAGACATAATGTGTATGTGTCATTTATTTGGTCAAGATTTTATAAAATGAATGACTAGGGGAGGAGTGTGGTCGGCAAGGGTATTAGGGGGGGGGGGTGAGGTGTATTTTGGATGATTAAATGTATAAAATATTTTGTACATTGAGTATTTGGTACATATAAATAATTATTAAGTGTAGCGTTAGCTAGAAATCGATTTTTACGGAACAAAATAAAATATATCGAAGTCATAAAAATTAAAAAAATGCATTTCTCGAAAGTATTGGGTGAATAAATATTTATCGAGTTGAATTTACGAAAACCGTCGTAAATATATATATATATATATATATATATATATATATATATATATAACAATATATATACAAAATAAATTCAAAACATCAGGTAAACTAATAATATAATTTTTAAAGTCTTAAAAAGAGTATAAAAATATATTTGAAACAATTGTTGGACGTGTCGGATCAATTATTCAAAATAAATGATCGTGTGATAGCGTTTATTTAGTAATTAAACACACGTTAATGAAATATGCAAACCCAAGCATAAATTAATATAAAGATGATGTTACTGATGATATGTAGACTAACTCTAGTCTATATGAAATGTTCTCAATGATGTTCCATGAATACGCAGCTTAACCCTCAAGGTTACGCGTATTTTATACTCGTAAACCTAGTTTACGAAAAATGATGAATAGTGAATCATGAATAGTGATTTTTCTCCGGAAATAAATAGTGTTTGTGAATAGTAAAATTTTGAAATAACCTTTCAAAGTCTCAAATCGAGTTCAAAAACGATGAATAGTAACCAATGAATAGTAAATTCCCTAGATGAATAGTGAAATTTTCAAAGTTTGAGAAATGACCTGAAATTTCGAGTTGTCACATTCCCGAGATGAATAGTAAATTTTGAACACATTTCCAATATTTTGCGTCGTATATTGATGTAGCTTTTCTATCTATTTGTTGTAAGGGAACTTGTTTGATGAAGAATGATTTGCCTAATCATTTTCATAAAATTACACATGCTTTGAGTATATCTTTTGATGTTTGAATCGTTCTCTCGCTCTAACCATTGAGCTGAGGATGATAGGCGATACTCATGTCCCAATAGGTTCCATGGAAATCTTGAAATGATTGTCAGAAGTCTAAGGTGAATCGGCTACCTTATATTAGGTATATTTGAATTTGATACCACCTCTCTCGTGCCAATTTCAAAATGTCAAGTCTCTCGATAAGGACATTATTGAAAAGAATAGATTATGGGTAACAGTTGTGATTCCTCGCATTTCTAGTTCTAGCGAATGTCATGACTTGAGTCTTCCTTGCCTAAGGTGCTTAGTCTCCATTACTAAGATGTTTATTGTTCGATGGTGTTTCTCTTAATTTCTCTTATCGAAATATTTCCACGCTCTATGTTGTCAAGTCACAAAACCCTGAATATTTAAGTCATGTGGTGTAGTGGTTGATTTTTAAGATTTGTTCCGATATTGAGTGCTTCTAAAATAGCTCATCACTGAGATTCTTATCATGCTAGCAAAAACATAGATATCAGCTCATACTATGTCAAAGAATGTTTGTTCTAATTTCACTTGTAGATGGAGAGTCATCGATTGTCCGATATGTTCAGACCTGTTGCATCTCTTAATATGGAAGTGAGGTTATCTAAAATTCCTAGAGAACACAATGCCTTAGGGGAAGTTTATATCGATAACCTTAATTTAAATCAATTATCCTTTGAGGGAAACTCATTGTAGGGAAGTTTACACATTGTTGAGGCCATGTTTAATGGAATATTCTATAGTCTCAGTTAGGAGGCTTGGTTTATTTCTACAGTGTTGCTTAGTGTGTATTCGCTTTGTACTAAATCTTGTAACTTGGTCTAGCTGGTACTTTTGAAATGATATAATTTGGCTTCTATTCCAAAGATTGTGGTTCAGGATTAGTTTCGTGATGTCTTAAGATTTTTATTGAGTTTTGAGACATCTTACTACATACTTCTAGTCCTTGTTGGTAGTTCTGAAATCCTTTCATTGTTTTCTTGTATCGAGGAATCCTCCTCATAGATGGTATTAGAAGTCTTTCCTAAAAAGGTCACTGGTAAAATTTTAACTTATCGGTTGAGTGAGTGATGAATGGCGTAGGTATCTATAGAGTGTTAACAAAAGAGATGTTTATGAACAAGTTATCTGATTACAAAGCTTTGCTTTTGAATGAAGATGGTTTTAGGAAGTTTGAAATGATACTTGTTTCTTTCATGACATAATCTTTCCTGAATTATACATAGGTGATCAGGCTATGTATAATCGAGGACAAATGATGTGATGCTTGGTCTTGTTGAGATGGTATTATGTTTCTCCAAAGTTTTAGATGGTATTCAACGTGTTGTTCGTAAGATAATGGCTCAAACAATTTTTCAGAGTAACATAAAAATCATTTCGCGTAATGGTAGTAAATAGTTGATAGAATGACTGAAAATCAATTTATAGGGTGGTAACAAGACAGCTTGTTTTAGAATTCTGTGAAACAATTTTTCTAAGATGGTAGTAAAATAGCTTGAAATAAAATTATGTAAAATAATTTCATAAAGTGGTAGCAAAATAACTTGAAATAGAATTTGTTGAATGGTTTGTAGGATACATGGGAGAACCTCATAGAATGGTAATAGTCTCCTAATTGGTCAAGAATAAAGTTGCCCTAATCCCTAGTAAGATAGCGGTATATTGTTGCGAAATGATTGGAAATTGGGCAATTGGAATAGGGAACGAAATAAACAAAGGTTGTGATTACCGTGGAGATATTAAAGGTTAAAGATTACATTAGATAGAAAGGTACTTATTATCTGTTCATGTTGATGGTCTAATCGTGTCTCAAGTGTTAGGAGCAGTAGGCTGTCTAGTAGCAACAACTTTGAAACTCTTACTAGTCCTCAAACTTATAAGATGGTGTAGTGTCTATAGTCTTAGTGATAGATGGTAATGGTGTGTCAAATCATGCACACTTTCCAAGCTTGCAAGTCAGATGTATGAGTAGTGTCTATGAGATGTGATGGTACGGATGGTGCTGTAGATGATAATGATGATAATGATGGAAGTCCTAGTGGTAAGTTAGGAGATCATGGTGAATGAAATACTACTCTCTTTCATGTTATCTCATGACGTTTCAGAGGTAAAACTAGAGTATGCACTATTGGACGACTAATAGTGGTATGAGTAGCTGATGGTGGTTGTATTACATGAGTAGCAGGTGATCTAAGAATGAGGGTAAAAGAATGTACTCTCTTCCTTGTATTAAGCATCCTAATAAGTCCATTAGGACTAAGCCTATAAGTCCTACCAAATGGTATGATCTTTCCCGACAACATGATAGGAACTGTCCTGATCTTACGGTGAATCAATGGTGATCGTGATGGTGTAGGTGCAACTTCACCCTCCTCAAAGGGTTCAGTCCTCCACATCGGATAATATGTGTGGTGAGTCTGCTGTAGAGTCAACTGATGTTAAAATTGTGATAGGGAATGACAAGGCATTCTCCATGTCAAAGTCTGATGTGAGTAAGATGGGATGGGTATCTAGAGACATCAATGTGACAATCGATTTGAAATGAAAGTAAATAACCCGCATAATGTACGTATAAAACCGCATGTATAGTGTGTATGCAACCTAGTTCTCTATAACTCTTGCTCTGATGCCAATCTGTCACACCCCCAAAATACCTGTTTTGCAGCGGAATGGAATTCCTGGGGGATGACTGCCATAGCATCACAGTTACAGTTATATTGAATGACCTAAAGTGTCGTTTGGAAAACAGATCGTTTGATATAGTAAAACATTCAGAGTTTACAAAAGATACGTCCCAAAAAGTAGTCAACATTTGCGGAAATAAGTTTGTTACAATCCAAACAATGTTTTAAAGTGCATAAAAATCCATGTGAAACGGGTCGTCATCGCGACTCTATGATAAGTCCTTATGCATGCCCATGAAGTATATGCCTTAGATACCTGAAAATACATTGCTAAGAGTGTCAACACAAAGGTTGAGTGAGTTCATAGAGTTTATGAAAATGTTTTATATGACTACCACAAGTATAGGCCATGTATGAAAAATATGTCACATAAAAATGTTACAATTGCTATAAGCACATGACACCGAAGCTAGACTGATCATGATGTTCGCCGCAACAGAGTATTTTTCTAAACAACTCAAATTATGATATTAAATTAAATGCATCTGTTTGACCAGTTGGAATCTACCAACCTGGATGGAGGAGTCACCCTCGATAGATCTATCCACTCACCCTCGCTTACCCCGTAATTAACGGTTCATGATTTCTGATATGGGGACATTCAATTGGCAATGAGGTAACTTAAGCAATGTAATGAATTTGATATACTTGGTATCGTAATAAAAATGATGTGCAATGTATTCTCCCCCGTAGGTTTTAAATAAAGTATAAACTTGAAAAGCGGGGCTATGAAAACTCACCTGATACAATGATTATGATGATATAATGGCAATACTGAAATGAGGTGCAATCTCTATCTGCAACCTAATATGAATGATATGATCTATTATAAATCATGAATATATGTCGTACATGCAAATCTACATGTAATCTATATCACTTGTGCAATTTTGAAAATAGAGTTTATCGTCGAAATATATGTTTATGACATCTTGTCAAGTTACCAAAGTACTTTACAAGTATTTACCTTGAAACAATATCCTACGATAGTCGTTTAGTGATTTATCAAGAAATTATAGTTTTTCATCGCAAAATAATGTACTTCGATAATTCGTGAAAGTGGCTATGTGGCCTCGAAAAGCTAGTCGTAAAATAGTGAATATCGAGTGTTAGGAAACAAACTCAGCGGTTTTGGAAAGCTTGTAACATTATCTAAAAGTCGTAACATTGAAATTTTGTCTATGCGAGTCTCGATCCTAGATAAAAATGATGGTGAAGTGAGGTAGTCGAGCTAAAAGTGCAGTTTCTGGGCAGTTTTCGGGAAAGTTTGAGAGGTCATAAGTTACTTGTTATAAATCCGTTTGACGAACGGCTGGACATTTTGGAAAATAGGCCAGGTGAACTAACTTTTACTCAAATATACTATTTTACCAAAACCAACTCGATCATTGAGAAAAACAGCTCGAAACATGGGTACCCGAAAAGACAGTTTCAACACAAAAATATTTAAGTGTTAGTGCTGAAGAAAATAGTTGTGATCGTCGTATTTCAAATATGTATATCTTTAGCGTTATAGGTCCGTTTTCTACGTTCTTTATATCCTCGGAATCGTGATAGTATGTATTAATATATTTTTGATAAGTCGACTCATTTAGATAAGGTTTACAACTCGTTTTTGACCCTTGAAAAACCCTTGACAGCAAGTACATTTTCAGAAAAATAGTTTTCGTCGTTAAACTTGAAAATAGCGTAACTTCTTCGTTATAAACCCGTTTTAACCCGTTCAAGCGGCCACGGTTTCGTTTTTAAATATATATACTGAATATATAGACCAAAATAATCCCCAGTATACTGAGATTTCCAGATTTTACAAAACGTTACATCCCTTAATTATATTTCGTCGAAAACGATTTCTCTTGTTTGAAACTTGATCTAAAACATTCCAATCAACACCAAAGCTATTCTAAACCTACCATACACCTTCTTAGGGTTTCATGGGTTCCTAAAATTATACCAAAAATGATAAGGTTCATAGGAATATTAATAGGATAATTAAAACTCATTATATGTAGTAAAAATCAAATAAAAGTGGTATGATTCATAGTATACTTGCATGATTTTCTTACTAGATCATAAAAATACATCAAGTAAGAGTATGAAAGATTAGGAAAAATTATTAGAAGCTTACTTGAGTGATTGAAGAGTTTTTGAGCTAGAGACTTAATTAATCTTTAGGTTTTTATTTCAAAACCTTGAAATAGATTACTAATTGTGCTTGATAAACACTTGATCTTGAAAAATTTATAGATTCCTCCTTGTTCTTGATCTTGGCCGGCCACAACCAAAGGAAAAGAGAGAGTTTCTTTTTGTTTTCACCTTCCAAAGTGTGTTTGTATGTGTTTCATTTTTGCACAACTCTTGTAAAATGTAAAATATCTAGACATAATGTGTATGTGTCATTTATTTGGTCAAGATTTTATAAAATGAATGACTAAGGGAGGAGTGTGGTCGGCAAGGGTATTAGGAGGGGGTGAGGTGTATTTTGGATGATTAAATGTATAAAATGTTATGTATATTGAGTATTTGGTACATATAAAATATATCGAAGTCATAAAAATTATAAAAATGCATTTCTCGTAAGTATTGGGTGAATGAATATTTATCGAGTTGAATTTACGAAAACCGTCGTAAATATATACATATAACAATATATATACAAAATAATTTCAAAACATCGGGTAAACTAATAATATATTTTTATAGTCTTAAAATGAGTATAAAAATATATTTGAAACAATTGTTGGACGTGTCGGATCAATTATTCAAAATAAATGATCGTGTGATAGCGTTTATTTAATAAATAAATACACGTTAATGAAATATGCAAACTCTAGTCTATATGAAATGTTCTCAATGATGTTCCATGAATACGCAGCTTAACCCTCAAGGCTACGCGTATTTGATACTCTTAAACCTAGTTTACGAAAAATGATGAATAGCGAATTTTCTCTGGGAATGAATAGTGTTTTATGAATAGTAAAATTTTGAAATAACCTTTCAAAGTCTCAAACCGACTTCAAATATGATGAATAGTAACCAATGAATAGTAAATTCCCGAGATGAATAGTAAAATTTTCAAAGTTTGAGAAATGACCTGAAATTATGAGTTGTCACAAATACTTAATATTTTATATTTAAGCTTCTAGCTTATAGCTTATTCACTAGCTTATTTGTACTAACTTTGATAAAGTTTTTATTTTTCTTGTTCCATTCCATCATCTAAGGTTAGGAGCTTAAAGGTCTCATAAGCTAGCTTATTTTCTTAAAATTTATAGTGTTAATAGATTTTATTAAGCTACTTAGTTAATAAAGCTCACAATTTTATTATCTGTTTGGTAAAATAAAAGCTACTAAAGAAATAATTTTTAGTGTTTTGTTTTAGTTTATAAGATCGGGTGGTAATTAGTCTCGCTTCGCCAGATCGGGTTCTAATCTCTTACCTTTCTAATTTAGCTTAAATATTTAGTGTAGAAAAATGCTTATTATTGTTGAGATTATTATTGTGAGCTTGTAGGTATGAGTATTGAGTAGATTTTTATACGCTTGTTAACTGAGTAGTGATTTGAGATTTGAGTGTGAAAAACTTAGAAATTATTGATTGATAATCTTCGGTTACTTGGCTAGATTTTTGGTTACATCAAACGGGCAAAAGACGTTTGAAAAATTAATCTTCTAAATTAAGTAATATTTACCAAGATAAAGAATTGATTTTCAAAATAAACCAACGTTGTCAAAAATAGTTTTTTAAACGGGTATCGAAGATTATTGATCAATAATTTATGGATTATTTTTAGATATAATTAGTTGATTGTTTTAACGGGCAAAAGTCGTGGGAATAATTGATTATTTTAAATCTAGTGATTATTACCAAGAAAAAAAAGAATTGTTTTCAATAAAAGCCAACGTTGTGAGAAAATAATTTTATTTTGACGGGTATTAGTTGAACGGGCTTAATAGATTATTCTCACTTAATTACCTTTTCACCTCACTTGACGAGCATATCTTTTATTATCATATTCTTAGCTTCTTTTTATCGTCATTAGTTAAATAGTTCCTTTTAAATTAGTTAAAATAGTTTTTAATATTTTCTAAAAAAAAAATCCTAACAAAAAATATTCGATAATCAAGCACCAAACAAAAGACACAAACGTAAATTCAATTCATATATCGCCGTGGATTACGACTCCGGAAGATTAATTATCATTTTTCCTCAAGTGATTCTTGCATCTTACGAGAAAACTTAAAATATTAAAACTGCTTTATCTACAAACGAATCAGTTTTTTGCGCCGCTGCCGGGTATATTTTGACCGAGTTTTACGTTTTGTTTCGAGTTAGTGCCTTGAAGATCCTTTCTTTTGTAAGTTTATTTCCGTATTTTTAAAAAATGTAAAAATCAAATAAAAATTCAAAAAAATTCAAAAATCCAAAAGTATTTTACTTTTTCTAAATCTCATAAAAATCCAAAAATATTTTCTTTTTTTTTTTAACTCTTTTTAAATATCCAAAAAAAAAAATTTCTTTTTATTTAATCTTTTTCAAAAACTAAAAAATATTTTCCTTTTTCAAAAATTCAAAAATATTTTACTATCCTCTTTCTTTATTTTAGTGCACTGAGCACATGGTCTTCTTCGAACGAACTAAATTCTTTTCTTTCAAATCCTGAAAGATTAGTTCGACAAAGAAATTGTTGTGAACCATCACTTTTATTTAATTTTGAAGAAGTTAAAATGAATAATAATAACCATAATTAGGGACCCGCTCCTGCGGTTCCCATTCTTCAAAATCTGGCTCCCGATCTTCGAAATATGGAGGAGCTGTGCCAACCGACAATGAATGGACATGGCGAACCGTTCGCTCCCGATAACATTCAGGCTACGGATTTTGGACTTAAAAATCGTATGATTCAACAAGTCCAACAGAGCTGTCAATACCACGGTTTACCTGGTGAGGTTGCTAATAAGCATATTGACAAGTTCTTAACCGTCACTCAAAGCATGAAGCAAAATGGTGTCCCGCATGACACCTCGCGTTTATGTCTCTTTCCTTATTCTTTGACAAATAAGCAGGGTTCGGGGTCGAGAAAACCTCCTTTTCTATGAGCAAGTTTTTCAACCATGTAGGCAGTGAATCTAATCGTTGTAGTGTAGTATGGGGTAAGCCTCGGGGATTGATATCGTTCTCTAGGGGAATAGGAATGCTAGAAAGAGATTTATGACGAGAAGGTGTGGTTGAGGATGATTCTTTTCTTATCTTTTTTATGATTTTTTAGAAAGCTAAGGTAAATATCTCGGGGTATATGATTGGGGGGCGGTGGTACTTCAACCGATTTCACTACTTCTACTAATTATCTAATTACTACGGATAGGTTTAAGCTTAATTGAGGTGTGCTTGTATGATGATTAAAGATGTGTTCACTTAGATACTATTACTCCCTAGTTATCTTTTATTGGTGGGTTGAATTGTCACGTCCTTTATCTTAACGCGTTGTATTCCTAATAGTCGGAGGGGGTGGGTATTCCCTAGTTCTATGAGTGTATCTCTCCTATAGAATTCACAGGATCGACAAGTATAAAACTATCTCCTCCGAGCACCCTATCGTCATAAAGCACACTCACGCAATAAATACAACGATAGCCTAGTTGCACTCCTAGGCTTCTATCAATTAAGACAAGAGACAACCTAACAACAATCAATAACTAGGTTTCATAGATCTAAGCAAACACACAAGTAATTTAGCTAGACATGTTAGACAAGCAAACATACACACAATCAATTGAACATGGGGTAGATATAATGATAACTTGAAATAACAAACTTATCTTGATGTGTGAAATAGAGTATGGGACCCTAGAAACTATCCAAGTCGGACTACAACTGAGTTAGGGTTTGCTCTCCGTAATTTTACCTCTTAAAATACAGAAAAATCGAATTCTATATACAGATTTACAATAGCGACGGCGTCGCCTTTTGCTAGCGACGCCGTCAGGTCGCCGTCATTAGGGTTTTTATTTCTCTAACACTAATTGACCCGATTTGAAAAGATCAAAACACTTGGAGTATTTAATTACGTAGACAAATGGAATTTAAATTTATCATTCCTTCCCGTTTCTTCATAAAATATTACTTTTTCCCATGAGTCCCATGAGTCCGAAAACTGTGTACAAATGATATGACTCGACTTAGCAACCATACAAGAAACTAGATAATTGAACTAAGGGTTTAATAATGATAACAATAATGCACGAAAGATGAGTGCATACAAGGTAGGCTAAGGCTATTTGGGTCTACATTTGGGGATGGATTGTAAGCAATGCTCTTCGTAGATATTTTGGAAAACCGAAACATCACGAGAACCGCGAAAAGGATAGGCTCTGAGGGGTTAACTATGGGTATCGTGTACTAAAGATGAGTAAATCAAAAGGGTGTGGGGTAATTACTCAACCGATGTGGAAGATGTAATTATAATACAGGTTTCAAACAAAGGTTATCCTAATGCCTTTTATCATTTAGTTACTCATAACTACACAAGTGCAGTCTCACTAGGGATCTCGGAATGCATCACAAAACAAGTTCTAGAATCTATTATACTACCGGTACACTCACTACGCATTAAAGGTAAATGCTTTTATTCCCAAATATCTAAAGGCGAACCTCACATTTTTGGGGTGGAATTTGAGTGGTTAACAGTTTTTTGTGCTAGTCATATAATTCCTATACACGAGACGCTTTATTAAGACTAAAGTTTAGCTTGTAAATGTCATAAAAAAATTTAAATTTGGTGCTAAAATTTCCCTAAAAAATATTTCTCATAGTTTATTACATAAATTACCAAGGACAAGACTGTTAGGCTTTAGTAAATCCAGTTATTAAAGTGTCAGTCACCTCAAGTATATGTAATCATTAGAAAGCTTGTAGTCGTAGTTACTTAATGTTAGTTAGTATTTAGTTTAGCAACACCGTGGAGGACGGACGGGTCTTTACCCACTGTATGCCTGATCCACAGCCCGTAGGTGGCTTTTTTGTATGATACTATAAATACCCTGTACCTCCCAAGGTAGAGGGTTGGAGCTCATAATAATACTTTTACTTTCTCTCACAAAAGTTCCCAAACCTCTTAACTTTCTGTCTCTAAAAACCTTAAATTAACGCCTAATACAAACATGGTTTGATGTGTTTGTGAAATCCAATATGTTACTGTAGGATCGTAATATTATTGTGTTGATAATTCGGGTGGTCTTGGATGATGGAAATACATATTAGCCATTAGAGTGAGAAAGGATAAGAGAGGGTGTTCTTCTTAGAGACTTGCTTTGTAAATTATAAAATGTTAGATTGAGAAGCACTACCCCTTCCAAGGATGGAAGGGGTATTTATAGTTACAGACACTACGTCCTCCTATCAGACTGTGGATCAGGCATACAGTGGGTAAAGACCCGTCCTTCCTCCACGGTGTTGCACTAAACTAAACTACGCTACAAACTAACTAATTGACTACTAAATAATGTAAATAACGACACGTCTACGAGCTAACATATGCTAGACCATAATTGGGGTGACCGACACTTTGACATAGAATTTCCAATTCCTAACAATCTCCCCCTAAGGGAGGTCACCCCATGAAATACATTTTGCATCCTAGCATTCTATCTTTGTCTTTAGTTCTAAGTTCATAGACTTCAATTCTTCAAGTTCCACAATCTTTGTGCTTTAGTAGCGATTCTTCAAAGTCCGCACTGATTTGTACTTTTAGTGGAGGCCTTTAACTGATCCACATCTTTGATGACCTTCGATCTTTCATTGAGATCATCAGCCACAGTAAATCTCTCTGGATCATCCATAGTTGTGTTGCCATCATGTGATGTTGTGACTTTTGGACCGACATGCTCACACTTTTGGATCATGACATCTTTCCATCAGAGTAGCGGATGCTTTACTGGTTCATGATATTTGCAGCAGTGTAGCAGAAGCATAGTATATAAATATCAGAGCCAGGTTATGTAGATATGCACCAGTCATGATTTCTTCAATTAAGTGTGGATGCTGTGAGCATGCGGCTTTGGATTGACTCCTCAATTCTGATCAGCTGCAACCGTCCAAATGTACCTGAAAATAAGAGTTAGCAATAAAACACACGGAAGTGTCTTTGATCACTTTCGTCGAATTGAGGTACACGACCCACGGTTCCCCGTTGATCAGTACAAGTACTTCCTGTGATCAGGTATGATTCCGAAGAATCTCCTTGACAGGGTTTCACAGCTGCTCTAGCTGTTCTCAAAACGGAACGTCTCAAAGAAGACAACACGAAGTGAGTGAACTAGCAAATTGAGATTTACTGATTGATTCAAAATGATTTGAAAACAATCGCGTATTTTGAAAACATAAAACACAGTCGAAGTGCTAGAGAAAAGATTTTTTGAGCACAACGACCGGTTTTTCAAAGGTATCCGTCAATCCTTTTCCTGGACCAAGGTTGATTCAAGATTGAATTGCCACATTGTTTCTATCCAGTTGTCACAAGCTTGATCTTTTGCAAGATCTCACATGTCACCCACCAAGAGCTTGTTTGATGTTGGCTCTAGAAGGATTTCCATCTTCATCGTGAATATTTTTACATATCACTCGGATGTTCTGGCAACACCACAAGGATAATGCGTAGGACTCTTAATATATACTTACTTTCCACATTGTGTGAAACAACAAGTCTTCATTAATTTTGTGTCCTAATGTGATATTGTGGATGATCTCTTGCCTCTAGACTCAATTGTGCACATTTGGTTTCCTATGTCGGAGACTAAGGAGAGGGTCTCCTTCTTCAATATCAACAATATCTAAGAGAAAGTCGATAGATTATGTAGGTTCCCCGTGAGAATGAAACCAGCCCTTTTAAGAGGAACTTGGGTAGCTTGGGAATTTGTAGTGCAGTGCGTCACTGGGTCCATGACGTCTTGTCTTCAATATCAGTGTTACCTTGGTAACCACCAGTAGCATATGAATTGAACCCGGTTTCTGCCCTAAGGTTGAATTATTGGAGGGCTATTTCTTTTCAGCTTTTTCTCATTTCATTTATTTTTCATTCTTCAACCCCTTCAGTGCTTACCGAGACTTCATAACTAGAACCTTGTTGGGTTTATTCCAGTACTAGCTCAGACTCAGTCGGCACTCTTCCCATATCTCACTTTTCTCCTTTTTTCATCATACCTAAGGACTCTTCACTATCTAGTGGATTGTCCCTGGGTAGATCCCTCCGGCTCTGGCGGGATCGTGGGAACGAATACCTAACCTCACCAACCTTATAACTCCATACATAAAGTAAAATGGTCGGTCTTTTGGTATAGTTCATTCTTCCATGAAACCAATTAAAAAATCATTTGAAAATCAATCAAGGTACTTGTGATATAATATCAAAGCATTTTGTACCTTAATTGTTTTGATCATTTAGAAATGCTCCCCCTCAACATGTGCATAAGATTTTGAAATTGTTTAGCACATGGAGGCAAGAGTTCTTTGAAATAATTTCTTGGTCATAATTTCTATAGAAAAAGCCATTTGATTTTCTTGGTAAATTCTCCCCCTCAATATGTGCTTTGGATATTTGAAATCATTTTATCACATAGAGGCAGGAGTTCTTTAAAGTACTTCCACGATCACGAATGCCATAGAGAAAACCTTTAAAACTCAATCAAGGTACTTATGATAAAGCATTGAAACCTTTGTACCTTGATAGTTTATTTTCATTAGAAATGCTCCCCCTCAATATGTGCTTTGAGATTCGAAAGCGTTTAGCACATATGAGGGAGTAGCCTGCACAATTGAATCAAAACGATCACCTTTTATCAAATTTCATTATTAAATCACAAATTCTCCCCCGATCAAAAGTATCAAACCCTTTGAGAATTTGGATCCCAAGTGATTTAATAAGCTTTAGAAAACATGGGAGAATATGTGGCCAGGTTTAAATACTCATCTTGTTTTTGGATAAATGCTCCTCATAAATCATGTGCATCATGCGTATGAAATTGTTTGGCACATGGAGGCAGGAGTGCCTTTAAAGGACTAAAACCAATTCCATTTAAACAGATTTGATATTTAAATCACGATCTCTCCCCCGATCAAAAATTTCAAATCCAGTTGATTTAAATCATTTAGAAAATTTTAGGGAAAGACGTGGCAAGATTTGATTTTGAAAAATGATGGATAAGGATCAATATAAGACATTAAAGATTGTTAGTGTCGGGTATGATAGTTTTTAAGAGATCTTTAAGTAAAGTAAAACAATTTCACAATCAAACAAGAACAGAAAAATTTTCATTTTGTAAGATCTTTGAGTTTTAAAGAAAATCATACCATGACATAACATTAAATATTTAGATCACCACATATTTTGTACAAAACGGACTTTTATGAAAAAATATCGTTTGAAAATATTCTATTATAAATCACTCTCCCCCTCAATCGATGACCGTAGGCGAAGATTGAGTGACTTAAGTTTTGATAAAATGAAGTCCGGTGATTTATAAAATTAAGTCCAATTTATTTTCAAAACAATATTTTCCATTTTCAAAACAATTTAATCAAATTTCAAAATTGTTTAAAAATGGTATCCTGCACAAAGATACGTTCGGTGGTTGAGAAGCTTATGTTGTTGCTGTAGGGCTTGGAAGAAAAACCGTCTGCTGATGTAGTGAGACTTCATACGTTGCATTTTAATGCCAACTCTTCATAGAGGTCTAATTAAGCTCTGTTTCTTCAATCACTTAGAAGAAAACCATCTGTTGATGCAGTGAGACCTCTTATGTTGCATTTTTCCATGCCAACTCTCCATAGCAGTCAAATTAAGCTCCGTTTCTTCATTTGTCAACCCAAGAAATAGTTACCCTTTCCTTTTGGCATCCAATCATCATCAGTTGTGGGATCTGGATCGGGAACATTCTCATCAACCATGATATCTGCATACGTTAGTGAACACACATACAAATATATGGTGGTTGACAACACCCGAACAACAATCGACTAATAAAAGTCAATCCAACATATCAATCAGATCATGTAAGGTATGGGAATAATGTGTTTATCAATCTATAATCATCTAATCCCAACAATCACATCCTAGAAACCTAGTCCTTCAACATAGGCAATTATATTTTTCAGATAAGCACGTAGGATGATTAAGAAAGCCCGTTAGATGATGTAAATTTGAAAAACCTTCTCCCCCTCTATCAATGACTCTTTCTCTGAAAAGTTTTAAAAGCGCTGAAGTCATTGATTGAGTTTGCAAATTTAATAAAAACTCTGATTCTGATTGATTTTTCAAGCAACGCATTTTCCACCATTTTGAACAACAAATATTTTTCTGAAGAATTTTAGACGGAAAAACATTTGTGTAGGAACAACAGTCTTTTTAACGAAATGCTTTCCTTGTTTAGTATTTAGGATAAGTGCATGAAATTTTTGAAAATTGGTTTAGCGCAACACTTTCCTTCCTTGAAGAACGGGTTGCTATATGAAATAATAGCATACCATGGTTTAAGCGCGGGTTACAGTCTGAAATAACTGCAAGCCAGTATTTAATGCCCGGGTTACAGTCTGAAATAATTGTAAGCCATAATTTTTGACATGTTTTGGAAAAGAAATATTTACACCTCCTGCTCGAACTTCATCTATGGTCCCGTGCCATTATTTAATGACATTTCTAAGACCGTAGATGTTATCGATACCAGAAGACATGTCTTGAGAAAAACAAAATTTTTTGTATTTTTCAAATTTTCTAATTTTTATGGCATTTTGAAGGTTTTATATTTTTCTATTTTCTTTAACTGGTTTTATAATTTTGTATTTTCCTTTTTAATAAATATTTACAAAAGATAGAGTAGATGATATAGTTTAAGAAGATGATGATACGAGTACCGAGATAAGGATATCGAGCAGCCCCGTTGAAGAAGATATAAGTCATCATCCCTAAAACTTTCACCACCAAAGCTTCCGAGGCTCTTGCATTGAAGAAATAAATTGAACCATCTGAAACTGAGACTTTGGCAGCTTCCCCCCAAATCGAAGATCCTTTAGCTAAGCAGATTTAAAGCTTTCTTTCAAGCTTCTCTTAGCCATGTGCACAAAGAAGCACACCATTATCATCGATCTTGCTGCTCCATTTAAGAATAATTACCGTGATTCTTCGTTCGAGGTTATATCATCCAATAGCACAACAACAACGTATCATCCCACATTTAAATAATCCTTCTCAAATTTCATTCCACTGAAGTCTGAAGCAATCCATTCCAAAAGGTGTCACGAGACAACTTCCCCCACGTAGTTGAATTGATGCAGTCAGTCTCTTAGACTAGAGCTCACGAACCCGAATACACATATAACCGAAGACAGAGAAACTTATACCATCGAAGTAGCAGATTAAGTCTGATAGCCAAAGAATAACCCCGATGTATACTTTTCTCTCCCCTGATGATAGTGTAAGAAGCTCAAGAACCCGAAGTACCTGAATGCCCAAAGAGAGAATAACCGATAACATTGAAGAAGCATGCTGAATCACTTATTATCTCTGCGGATGACAATCTCTGCGGATGTCAACTCCGGAAAAAGTGATTATATCTCTGAATCACTGATTAAGCACTCAAGTGAAACAACTAAGCGTCCCCAATGTACAAAATCTCTCTCCCCTGATGTTTGCGATAGCATCGAAATCATCACACACTTGTGTACCTCATTTATCACCAGAAACTAACTCTTCCATCTTTTCCCCCACATAGTTGGAATAAGATCACTAAACGCCATGAGACAAACCTTGAGTTTCTCTGCGGTAATGACATTAGTCTTCCTGGAATATCTTCAATTACTTAGAAGTATTAAGTTCATCAAGTTTACTCGCGTTTAGATACGTGTCTCCTTCCCCCTTGCTGGTTTTGACACTTCAGAATCAGCAATCATATTATAAGCCCAAATACTTGAGATCTTTTGAGAAGAGCACATATAATATTGTGGGAATCAACTTGCTGAAGTAGAATGTGAGCAAGTCTAATTGGGGATTAAATTCGACATTTCACCCTCCCTCAATTAGTGCTCTCCCCTAAACTGACAATCTTTATAATGAATGCTTGAATTAAGAAGAAGTCTTTAGATCTTTAAATGCAACTCGTCTTTAATCTTCAAACATGTAGCAGGAAATGTAGAACAGACTGTAGACTCGACCTTCTTCAAGATTGTCAAGTTGGGGATTAGATAGTTAACATCTTCATCTCACGAAATGCGTTCAAATTACCTTATATGTAGCAAACCTCCTTAACTAAAATCCCTCCCAATCAAACAAGAACAAAAAGATGTTCATCAAAGAAATCAGCCCAGCAACTAGAAGCACTTTGTCATTTACACTTTCATATAAGTCCATGTGAAGATGTCAACCAACGGCTCTTAGAAGAAACTACATGTGAAGATGATCCGATAAGAAGAAGCTTGGTTCTTACATGAGTTAGGAGCTGTTTGACCACATATTCTCAGAAATCAATCAACCATGCAGTAGTTTCACACTTCTTCTCCTCCTCAAGAATTGCATACGTAGTTGCCATTCTTGATTAAGCAAGTGAATATCTTCAACAATGTAGTCTATTCACACTTCTCCCCCGCAAAATTAGCACAGGATGTCGCCATCGTCATTATAGTTGAGCAAGTGGAATAAGAAAACAATCAATGGTAGCCTGGTTCACTTGATAATCGAAAGCACATGGAAAAAGTATGAAGCATGTTGATGAGAATGGTCATAATAGAGAAGATTTCTCTTCTTCAGAAGATAAAGCGCACTGACACATACACTTTTCTTTTCTTTGAGAAATGAGGCTTGAACTGTTGTGTTCAAACGTCATAAGAAGATTTCTCTTCTTTCGAAGAAAAAGCGCACTGAGACATACACTTTTCTTTTCTTTAGAGAACGAGGCTTGAACTGTTGTGTTCAAACGTCATAATCTCTCTCTTTTCATCATCTCTTTTGGCAAAACATGTAATCAACCCATTATCATTCAGTAGGCTCTTTGTTGTGACAGCTGATGGAGAAGACCCAATATGACGAATTTGACCGTGAAGTAAACTAACCCGAACTCGTGACTTCAACTTGCACATATGTAACAAAGAGCGATGTCGAGACTTCATCCTCCATTGAATCTCTAAGTACTCTATACTCTTCAACCAACCAACCATCAAGTATACTACGTACATCACCTCTTGAAAATCCACAATTGAATGTGACACTGAGCACTACAACGTAACTCCTTAAAGTGATAGTTATTTTGAGATGATAAGAGCCCAATTCCCCCAAGTGGTAAAAAGAAAAGGTAAAAGACACCCAACAATAACTAGATTTCCAATGTCTTCATTTTTTATAATAAGCTTGAACAAGGATCATGAAGAATCTTCATCCATCCATCCCCGATACCTTCAGATACTAAGTACACTCGCCCGTGATAATTCACTTCAACCTCAAATAAATAATAGTGAATTAACTCCGTTGTCACATCTTCTGGTTAAAAGCTCAAATCTAGCCTCCTTTGACGTTTTAAGTGAACTATGATAATGGTTTTCATCCTGGTGAAATGCACATAACCTCGTAAAACCTTGTAATAACAAAACTGCCATGACGAATATCCAAACACACATCCAATTCATGAAAGTACACTCTTTTATCCCTTCTTCAAAACAGAAACCGTAGCACCAGCATCAAATAAGAGATCTCGAAATAAACTTTTCTTTCTCCAAGATGGTTCCATCATTACGGGATTTTACAACTCTATGTTCTAAACCGAGAAATAGTTTCTTTCGCGGGATTTTACAAAACCAAGAATAAACCATAAGATAGATCCGGAAATGCACTTTACAATTACCAGGATGTTTCCACTGTCACGGGATTTTACAAGTCTATGATTTAAACCGAGAAATAGTTTTTTTCGTTGGATTTTACAAAATCAAGACAAAACCGTAAACAATGTTAGCTTGAATGTGTTATGACAACATTGGTTTTGGTATCTGTTTTAGGGGAACATGCAGTGGTTCATCAATGGTTCATTAACCAACATCAACAGTATCATCAACCATCCAGTAAACACATTGGTAAACATATCATTCACGCAATCTGTCGGCTATTGCAGTGACCTCATGGAGAGGTAAACCCAATATATCAAACTCAAACATGACGTTAAATTCCCCAGATTTGTAACTTAAAATTGTACTAATCCTCGTGAACAAGAAACGGTGTACCCAATGTACAAAACCTCTTGAAATTCTCAACTGAGTGAGACACCGAAGTGATAGCTACATTGTGGGTTAAGTGAGAAAGAATCACAAACGCAACTAAATAGCCAAGTCTTTATCACCCTCTATAAATGCCCAAACAAGGTCATCTTCGCGGAAGAGTAGAAAGAAAGAAGACGAACTAAGCAGACTCGCCCGGAAATCTTCACTTCAAACCCAAATAAGAAATATCGTCCAAACAACTCCGTAGTCACCCTCGTTCCAATAGAAATTCAAGCCGAGACAAAATATTCTTTGTGAAAAAGTATACACCAAAGTGTCAAATCTCATGGCATAACGAATCTCAGCATCATACCGAATCTTATCATCAAATCTCATTACTACAAATCTTCATCGACTAATCTCAGCCCTATATAAATCAGCTTTTGGCCTTGTTCAAAATCAAGACATGTGATTAACACATGTATCAAACACATAATCACAATATAAACCTGCACCATTAACTCTCAGCCTACATCAATTCAGAAGCAAATCATACCAACAATCCATTATCAGTCCATGAAATTAAACAATGCTATCCAATACTCGGCCCATATAATTACAATTGTCACATCACTCGGTTAATGTCAAAACAATAATGTTTGGCCTATTAGCACGAGATACCCAATACACACAACTGCTGCCCTAATAGCACTGGATATATAACACACATTTACTCTAAACTTTCATACCTCAAACCCTAAACACAATCCAAGTTAATCCGCCCCCATCAGTTTCACCTACCAAATAGTACCCAATGAAAATTTCACTTATCATTCACATAATACAGACCATGAGACGGATGGTATACCAAGGTCTTGACCTCGCCACAGGGATGGCTCGAGGAGTGGGTTTGTGACAGCCACAGGGATGGTGAGTCATGGGATGGCCTCAAAAACCACAACGAATCTCAGGTAGGTTAATGTGTTTATATGATTTCAAGAAAAACATTAGAGGTGTGAAAGCATTTTATTTAGATCGATGATGATCTCTTTCTCGTTAGAAGGACCTTAGAGTCTTGATGTTTCATCATTAAAAAAAACAAGAAATGAATCTGACATCAATGGTTTCAATAGCCTATGAGTGTGTTGAGTTTCGTTTTTAATTATTTCTTCAATCGATCTAAAGAGTTGATTGAAACTGATCTGTTTTAGTCATTCTTTATAATTCGAACATAATCACAAGGTTTTTGGTTATAACGAATTAAAGAAACAAAAGTAACAAGGTTGTTATTCGTATTTCTTTAAACTCGGATATTACACACTTGGATCAATGAAGAGCTTGTTCAACTGAAAGGATCTTTCAAAAGATATATGAAAAAGTTGAAACAATCTGAGATTCATTTTTCTTTTATAGCTTCGAGTCATGAGGAGGATGTTGGAAGTAGATGTTGTCCTGATGAGTTGGATCTGTTTTTAATTTCATTTTCATTGATAGACTGATGATGTATGGTGCAAACTGAAGTCGTGTTGTATGCTATATGGTATAAGGTTTGTAGGTCGAGTCAAGTTTGAGTCTTCTTCTTATCACGTTTTTCTGTCAAGTCGCTAGGTCCAAGACAAGTTGCTAGTCTAAGTCGCTAGATAGTTTAGTCGCTAGTCCAAGTTGCTAGTCCTAAGTCGCTAGTTATTGGTAAACCAGTTTAAATGATGATTCGAACCACAAACATCAATCACAACAAAGCATAACCCGTATCAAACCCCATCATAACAACTCAAGTCGCTTACAAGAATTACTCAACAATACCGCATAAATGAGCCACAAAAAAAAAAAAAACAAACAAATCATCAAACCAACAAACCTAGGCTCTAGTACCATTTGTAGGATCGTAATATTATTGTTTGATGATTCGGGTGGTCTTGGATGATGGAAATACATATTAGCCATTAGAGAGAGAAAGGATAAGAGAGGGTGTTCTTCTTAGAGACTTGCTTTGTAAATTATCAAATGTTAGATTGAGAAGCACTACCCCTTCCAAGGATGGAAGGGGTATTTATAGTTATAGACACTACGTCCTCCTATCGGACTGTGGATCAGGCATACAGTGGGTAAAGACCCGTCCTTCCTCCACGGTGTTGCACTAAACTAAACTACGCTACAAACTAACTAATTGACTACTAAATAATGTAAATAACGACACGTCTACGAGCTAACATATGCTAGACCATAAATGGGGTGACCGACACTTTAACATGGAATTTCCAATTCCTAACAGTTACAAATGGTATCAAGAGCCATGGTTTGATCATCTCTCTTACATGTTCTTGGATTTCTAGTGGTTTTATATGGTTTATGGGTTTGAAAAAGTTTAGTGGTATTCGCATCATTTCGATCATTTCTTGTGTTAAAGTTTGGATTTTTAGTGTACTTTTATATTTAGAATCATTGTAAGTGCTTGGGTTTTGATTTGGAAAGCTTGAATCACTGTGGTTGGGTTAGTTTTGGATTGAAGAGTGTTGTGTTTGAACTTTTCTAGCTAGCGAATTGAGTCTCGGAGTAGTGTTCTTTGTAGCGACTTGTTTCTGTATTATTCAGCGACTTGTAGTTGTTGTGGTAGCGACATGAGCACTAGCGACTTGTCTTTTGAGACAAAGCGACAAATAGTACAAAGTAGTGGCTGTACCATTTTGGGTAGCGACTTGTCAACTTAGCGACTTGTCTTTACAATCTTCAGCGACTTGACTTTACTGTGGGAAGAGACTTGTGCCCTAGCGACTTGTCTTTTGAGACAAAGCGACATATAGTACAAAGTACTGGCTGTACCATTTCGGCTAGTGACTTTTCAACTTAGCGACTTGTCTTTACAATCTTCAGCGACTTGACTTTATTGTGGGAAGCGACTTGTATTTTGAGACAAAGCGACATATAGTACAAACTAGTGGTCGTACTGTTCAGTCTAGCGAGTTGTTCTTTAGCGACTTGTCCACTTAGCGAGTTGTCACTTTAGCGACCTGTGTCTAGCGACTTGTATCACTAGCGACTTGTGCTTCTAGCGAGTTGTCACTCTAACAACTTGTGAGCCTAGAGACTTGTCCACTAAAGCGACTTGTATACTTAGCGACTTGGTGACTTAGCGACTTGTCTTCAAGGTTTATAGCGACTTGATTACTTATTGTTTCTGATACGGTTCTCTCTTGATTTAGTAAAATCCCGTGAAAGAATCTATTTCCCAGTTTAATCATAGAGTTATAAAATCCCATGAAATCTGTAATCATGTTCGACCAACGTGCCTACAATCATCTCTTCTGTAGGTGAGGACGTTCAAGCAGCTGGATCAGATACTCGTCCACCCATGCTTGACAGAACTGACTATGACTCATGGGCTCAACGAATTAGGTTGTATTGTTTAGGAAAGGAAAATGGTGTCAACATTCTCAAATCAATTGATGAAGGACCTTATCAGATTGAGACTACAAGAGATACACTTGAAACTGCTTGCGGATGGAACAGTGATCTTAGGTTTGGACAGGCCAAAGACGTATGATGAGCTCAGTGATAAGGAGAAAAAGAGATATGATGCTGATATCAAGGCTTCAAACATTATACTTCAGGGTCTTCCAAAAGACATCTACAAGTTAATCAATCACAACACTGAAGCCAAGGCAGTTTGGGACAATGTCAAGATGCTTCTCTCTGGTTCTGAATTAACTAAAGAAGATAGGGAATCATAACTGTATGATGACTTTGAGCACTTTAAGATGATACCAGGGGAAAGTGTTACTGAATACTATGTCAGGTTCCACAAGCTTGTGAATGACATGAGAAATATCAAAATGACTAGGCCAAATATTCAGCTAAATTCAAAGTTTGTGAACAACATGAATCCCGAATGGCACAAATTTGTCACTTCTGTCAAGTTAACTAAAGGTTTGAGGAACACTAACTATGAGCAATTGTATGTGTTCCTACTTCAGAATGAGAGACATGCTATGTTTGAACGAATGATTCTTGAAAATTTCAAATCTAATCAGGGAGAGGCAAGCTCATCAAATGACTCAACAGCATTCTACACCAATGTAGGGATTACTACCAAAGCTTCACAAGTCATACCTATGGGTAATGGTAACTACAAGCTCATTCCAGATCCAACATATAAGCCCCCTGATTCAAACACTCTCATGGAAAACTTCATCAATCAATTATCTCTCATGGTTAGTCAAAATCTGATTTCCACTCCTCACACCAACAATAACCTCAGAACAGCATCTAATCCACACAATCAAGCTACTGTCAGAGATGGAAAGGTGGTGGTGCAGAATGTGCAAGGAAGACGGTATGAACAAGGGATGATTGGAGCAGGTTATGGTAATACTGGTGCAGGAGGAGGGTATGTGGCTAATCAGAATCGCGGAAGGAATGCAAATCAAGGACAAGCAAAGCCAATCAACTGCTACAACTGTGGTGGTGATGGACACATTGCAAGGAACTGCACATCTCCAAAACGCCCTCAAAATGCACAGTATTTCAGGGACAGGATGCTGCTGGTACAAGCTCAGGACAGTAGAGCGGTTTTGGATGAAGAAGAGTTGTTGTTTCTTGCTGAAGGAGATGCCAAAACCTATGATGCTAATGTGGATGAGCAGCCAATTCAGGAAATAGGTCATAATCATCAAAATGCCTTTCAAGTCGCTGACTGTAATGCATTTGACTCTGATGTAGATGATGAACCTACTGCCCAGACAATCTTCATGGCTAGCATTTCACCAATGGTCTCTCCAAAGGTCTCGTCACCACAACAGGCTAGTCCATCCAAAGATTCAATCATTTTAGATGTATTAAAACTATACGATGAAGTTGATAAGCAAAAGATACATAATGAAGTACAATCTCACGAAACTTATGAATCAGATATAGGACAATGTGGATGATAGTAATATTGTCCCATATGACCAATATGTGATACAAAGTGAAAGTGAGATTGTACCAAGTGATGTATCTTTTGTAGTCAATGATGACTATACTTTTGATGAATGCGCTGCATGTGCCCCTGATGATTCTGTTATCTCTAAACTGAATGCATATAAAGAACAAGTTGCTATTTATGAACAACGTGCTAAGTTTGAGTTAACTACCCGTGAGCAGGAAATGAATGACCAAATGCGTACAATTATTAGAAAAAGTAATTTTAGAGAAGAAGTGTTAAAACAAGAGTTAAACTCCTTACAAGAAAAGCTTTCTAAAACTGTTAAGCAAAAGCAAAAACTTCAAGATAATGTTAAAGTGGTTAAACAATAATTTAATGCAAAGGAATCAAAACTTTTGAATGATTTTTCCAATCTAAAAACTTTGAAAACAAGCTTGAAAATAAGTTGTACGTACAAGGGAATACCATTCAGATTGCTCACATGATCACTAAGCACAGAGTCTTAAGCGATAAGCATAGTATTCCCCTAGTAGAGGAGCCAAATCCCGAGTATTGTAAATAGGCTAAAGCTTTCCATATGATTGTATATGATGGTAATGAGATCCTCAAGCCTAGGCAAAAACCATCATGTATTGGAAGCACGGAAGAGGATAGACAATTAGAAGATGCCTCTAGGGAGAAAATGGATAAGAAGCTAAAAGATCCTGAGTGTAGAAAGAAAAACATAATGATCAAACCCCATGATTATACTAAAGAAAATTGGATCTCTCTGAACAAGTTTAAGCCTCAAACTCAATTAACCTCAGAACAAATTTTTTGGAAGAAAGACATGGATAAGCAAAAAGCAAATGTACTTGTTGCAAGAAAGCCCTCCCTTTAGGAAAGTGCCTGCAGCTACAGTGTATCCTCCGAATACACCAATGCATTTAGTTCCTAGAACTATTTCCACTAATAGTAAGACCTTAATCAGCCTGTATGTTGTGCATCAACTATTCGTTGATTTTGAGAAGACATGTAAGAAGAGAATCACACCTACAGGGATAACTGAAGGGTAAGGGGTTTTGAGCAAACTAAAGAATGTTATTTAACTGAGGTCATGCCTTTCTTTAAACAATTAAAAGGTCAATTCAAGAGTCTTCAAAAGGGGATAGACTCAGACATTAAAGAAATGGAAAAGGAATTTGATGCAATGATAGTTGAGGTCAATGATTATGAACGGGAACTCAAATATAATGAAATTGAAAGGAAGAATCTGCATATCTTAAATGAGAACTTAGTATTAAGTTGTGTGGCTCAAGATGTGTTTTATACTGTTACTAAGCATTCTATTACTGCTTCTCAATTTCATGAATTAACTAGTTGCTTTGAAAGTTTCCCATGATCGTGTCATTGAGCTTGAAAACAAAAACTCAGAACTAAATGATAAAATTGATCAGGATGATCATGATAATTTGGTAAAACACTTTTCTAAGCTAGAAGTTGAACATTTTGATTTGCAACTAAAATATCAACATCAAGACATCCTCAAATGTTCCAGAGTTTGATGCACTTTTTGAAATAAACAAACGTGACGAACATATTCAAGCTCACTGTAACACGTTCAGAAAGTTGAAAGCCCAAATTTCACAATTAAAGGGTGAAAAGAACAATGTGACTGGCTCCCAAATGCCTCCTCCTTTAGATTCTCAATTTTCTCAAAACTTTCATCTTCAAAACATCATTAACGCATTACAACAAGAAAATGAGAGTTTTCTAGAAGAAAATGAAAAGGTCAAATGACATTTCAAAGAGTTATACGATTCAGTGAAAGTCCCTCGTGACAAAAATAATGAAAAAATAACATCGTTACAAAAAGAAATTGAAAATCTGAGGAGTCAGGTGAAAGGGAAAATGCCACTTGTCTTTAATGAGAATGTTGCATCAAAGTCATCTGCAGACTCTAAATATATTGTAACTATTAAATACATTCCCCCTCATCTTAGAAATAACGAACTTGTGTTTCATAACTATTTCTTTCACCTTAAGGATAGTCTAGAATGTCTCCGTGAGATTGTAGAATAGGATTTCATAAATAAGCCCCTTGATAGTGAAATTAGGTTTGCGTGCATTCAGGACAAACGATCTCAGGAGCTGTTAGAATGTTTAAGAGCAACATGTCCTAAATCCTTATGTGAGAAAGATAAAGCTGTGATGCCTTGTTCAATGCCTAGTTCTAAGTATGCAACCCATTATATGCCCAGTATTAAGAAAGTGAATTTTAATGTGCCTTCAAGTAGCTCAAATCCCAGCACTTCTAAACCTGAAGTGCAAAAAGTAGCAAAACCAACTGATGTTCCCATTTCCTCTACAGGAGTAGAAAGTGACACCAAAGCAAGCTGGTCAAAGACTCAAGGCAACACAAAGAATGATAGGACCTTGCAAGCTAGGAATGTTCAGTGGAAGAAAGTAGAAGATAATCTTAGGGAGAATTTGAATAAAACGAATTGTGTTGATTCTAGTGTTAGCTCTAAGCATGCTATAATTAATGCGAATTCTGCTACTTTTGGCAAAACATTTAATGATGATTGCTTGGTTTCTGTCCCTAATCATGAATGTGGTATGAATGATTTGATTAATGCTGTCAAATGCCTAGTTAAAATTGTTAATGCCAAATATCAAGCTAAGAAGTCTAGAAATCAAAGGCGGAAGAAGGTTAGAAAACATTGGAAACCCACAGGAAGAAAATTTAGTAATATAGGTTATCAATGGATACCTACTAGCCGCAAATTTAATCTTAATGAGTTGTGCCCTAAATTTTCTAAGTCAATGCCATTAGGAAATGGATGCCCACTGGCAGAACTATACCTTTAAGAAGTGAACATGCTTTGAATAGATCTACTGTTTCTACTAGCCCGACATCTACCACTAATGATTTTATTGACTCAGTTTCTGATGTGGTTGTTCCAATCTCTTTGTCTAACCAAGTGGAACCCATTATTGCATGGGGTTCCCAATTATCCAGTTATCCATTATTGTCTGTGTTCAACTGCAGATCGTTCAAATCGTTCTGTGGTATCTGGACTCAAGCTGTTCCAAGCATATGACTGGAGATCGCTCGCGGCTCATGAACTTCGTGAGTAAATTCATCGGGACTATTAGATTCGGGAATGACCATTTTGGTGCAATTATGGGTTATGGAGACTATGTTGCTGGTGATAGTGTAATCTCTAGGGTATATTCTGTTGAATGTCTTGGTCATAACTTGTTTTCTATTGGTCAATTCTGTGATTCCGATCTAGAGGTGGCTATTAGAAAACATACTTGTTTCGTTAGAGAACTTGATGGTGTGGAACTTTTAAGAGGAACACGGGGTTCAAATCTATACACCATCTTTATCGAAGACACGATGAAGTCTTCTCCAATCTGCTTGTTGTCAAAGGCTTCGAAAACAAAGTCATGGTTATAGCATCGTCGTCTCAATCACTTGAACTTCGGCACCATTAATGATCTTTCCAGAAAGGACCTTGTAAGAGGCTTACCCAGATTAAATTATGAAAAATATCATCTTTTTTCAGCATGCCAATTGGGAAAAAGCAGGAAATATACCCGCAAACCCAAACCTGCAAACTCAATTATGGAAGTTCTTCATACCCTTCATATGGATTTGTGCGGACCAATGAGAGTGCAAACGATAAATGGGAAGAAATATATTTTAGTCGTTGTTGATGACTACTCTCGATTTACTTGGGTAAAGTTTTTGAGGACAAAGGATGAAACTCCAGATGTCATCATCAAACTTATCAAGCAGCTTCCGGTTTGACTTAACAAGACTGTTAGAATTATTCGAACAGACAATGGCACTGAGTTTGTTAACAAAGACCTAAGTCAATTTTATGAAAGCATTGGAATCAGTCATCAAAGAAGTGTTCCACGCATGCCTCAACAAAATGGTGTAGTTGAAAGACGAAATCGGACCCTTGTTGAAGCTGCAAGAACTATGCTAATTTATTCAAAGGTTCCAATGTTTCTTTGGGCTGAAGCCATTGCCACTGCTTGCTACACCCAAAATCGTTCCCTCATACACACCACTCATGCAAAAACTCCATACGAACTTGTTCATTAACGAAAACCTGATCTCTCCTACCTTCGTATATTTGGTGCTTTGTGCTATCCATCGAATGACGGTCATGATTTAGGAAAATTAAGAGTTAAGGCAGACATTGGAGTTTTTGTGGGTTATGCATCAAACAAGAAGGGTTACCGAATCTACAACAAAAGAACCCGAGATATCATGGAAACTATTCACGTCACGTTCGATGAGTTGTCTGAGCAAATGGCTCCAGGACAATCAAGTTTTGGACCTGTATCACAACCTTCATCAAGTAGTCTCATTAGTTCTTCTCTTGTACAAAATCTCTCACCAGCAACTCTTCATGTACCTACTTCAGAAGATGATTTGAAGAAATTGTTTGATCCAATGTTTGATGAACACTATGAGCCAATTGCTAATGATCTGTCTCCATCAACAGGGGCTGCTCCTATCCCTGTCAACGTAGATAACCCTTCATTTCTATGTCATTGAGTCAAGAAGCACCTGCTGCTGATCACTCTGTCTCATCATCAAATCCTCAATCATCGAGTGTACATCATGGAATTGTTTCTGGCACCTATTGCTACTCCTGAAGATGCTCCCTTTGAGAACATATTTTCTCTTAAACCATCATCAGAACCATCTTCATCAGGAGAAAATGACTCTGCTACTTCAGTTCCTCAACAACAACCACATGAATACCTTAGAAAATAGACACATGACCATCCATTGGACAACATCATTGGAAACCCCTCTCGTCCAGTATCCACTCGTTAACAACTTGCAATTGATGCCTTATGGTGCTTCCTCAACTTCGTACCCTCTTAGGTCGAACCAAAAGACGTTAAAACTGCCATGAATGAAGACAGCTGGTTCAATGCTATGCAAGAAGAAATTCATGAGTTTGATCGACTAGATGTATGAGAATTAGTACCTGCACCTGACTGTGCTATGATCATTGCTCTAAAGTGGATCTTCAAAGTAAAACTTGATGAACATGGTGATGTGTTAAAGAACAAGGCTCGATTGGTTGCAAAAGGATACCGTCAAGAGGAGGGTATTGACTTTGAAGAATCATTTGCTCTAGTTACACGTATCGAGGCAATCAGAATCTTCTTGGCTAATGCTGCAAGTAAGAACATGTTAGTCTATCAGATGGATGTAAAGACGGCTTTTCTTAACGGAGACCTCAAAGAAGTCATATACGTCAGCCAACCGGAAGGTTTTGTGAATCCAGAGCATCCTACTCATGTCTATGGCTTAAAGAAGGCTCTTTACGGCTTGAAGCAAGCTCCAAGGGCATGGTACGATACGCTATCAAAGTTTCTTCTATCTACTGGATTCTGCAAAGGAGCAGTTGATCCGACATTGTTCACCAGAAAGTCAGGCAAACACTTAATTCACGTTCAAATCTATGTTGATGATATTATTTTTGCCTTGATTGATCCCAATGAATGTGACCGTTTTTCTAAGGAGATGGGCTCCAAATTTCAAATGTCAATGATGGGACAAATGTCATTTTTCTTGGGATTACAAATTTCACAAAGCCCCAGAGGCATTTTTATCAATCAATCTAAATATGCTAATGAGATAAAGAAATTTGGATTTGATACTTGTGACCCTGTTGACACTCCCATGATAAAGCGTGCTAAACTGGATGAGGACCACTCAGGGATCATGGTAGATCAAACGAAATATCATAGTACGATTGGATCCTTGATGTACCTCACAGCCGGTAGACCTGATATTTTGTTCGTTGTATGCATGTGTGCTAGATACCAGGCTAAGCCTACCAAAAAGCACCTTGAAGCGGTTAAACGGGTCTTTTGGTATCTCCAAGGAATCATCAATATGGGACTTTGGTACCCAAAGGACACCGGTATGTCACTAACAGCCTATGCAGATGCTGACCATGCAGGATGTCAAGATACACGTCAAAGCACGTCTGGAGGTGCTCAGTTTTTGGGTGATAAGCTTGTGACCTGGTCTTCAAAGAAACAAATGAGTACTTCTATATCCTCTACAGAGGCTGAATACATAGCCATGTCATCTTGTTGTGCTCAAATCCTATGGATGAGATCCCAATTATTTGACTATGGGTTTGAATTCAACAAAATCCCTCTGTATTCTGATAACAAAAGTGTCATTGCTCTCTCATGCAACAACGTTCAACATTCAAGAGAAAAGCATATCGACATTCGACATCATTTCATCAGGGAACAAGTGGAGAATGGTGTAGTGGAACTTTATTTTGTGAGGACTGAATACCAGTTAGCAGACATATTCACCAAAGCTCTTCCTAGAGAATGTTTTGAGTTTATCCTCCCACGACTTGGTCTAAAGAGTCTACAACCAGAAACACTCAAACGTCTACAAGAGGAAGACGAGGAGTAAAAGTTTTTCTTCATCCATCTCTTGTATATATTTATTCAAAAAGCAAAATACGAAATTATAAAACCCACAAAAGAAAATAGAAAAATGTAAAATTTCAAAAAATCTATAAAAATCAGAAAATCTTTGAAAAAGCTAAAAATATTTTTCCATTTTTTCTTTTATTCGATTTCATCTACGGTCTTTGTGTTGTCATTCAAAGAGTGACACGGGTCTTTAGATGAAGTTCGAATGTACATATTAAAAAAAATAATAATAAAAAAATGAGAGAAAGATAAACAAAAGGCTTATAGTCATTTCAGACTATACCCCGTTTTTAACGAAAGAACAGAGCCATACTTTATCTTATTTTTCAAATATCATGCTCTGATTCTAAAAATAAATGTTTGTCACTAAAAAGACAAATGTTTCCTTCACAAGTAGTTTTCCTTCTAATAATTCATCTGAAAAAATTTTGTTATCTAAATGAAAACTAATAAAAATAGCTCGGACTCAATTTTTGAAAATCATCTAGACTTGACATTTGTCAAAATCTCTATCTCTCAATCAACAACTTAAGTAATTGATTAAAGGGGAGAATGATTTCTTTTTAATCAAAAGGTTATTTGTCATACAATTGGTTTAGACCAAGGTTTATGTCATGTTTTAAAAAGATACTCAAGCATGTTTAATCTTTGGAGTTTAAAGTCTCAGATTTGATCCTTATCGGTTAAATGTTTTCATAAGCAAGTCACAATTCTCCTTAAAAGCTTTCAAAATCAATTTAAATCTACAGAGATCACAAATCTCAAATGACTTGAAAATTGTGATCGGGGGAGAGTTTGTGATTTAAATTGGATTTAAACTGATAGTTCGATAAACGGTTTTTTAGTGATTTACAAGCTCTCCTCCCTACATGTGCCAAACGATTTCAAATTTTCCATGCACATGTTAACGGGGAGCATCTATATCAAACCAAAAAGGATTGAAACGTGATTGACTTGTTTCAATGTGCAGGTTTTCCCTTATATGTGCAAAACACTTTCGAATCTCGATGCACATATTGAGGGGGAGCAACTTTTTGAAAACCACATTCCTTCCTAAAAATATCTTTAACTAAGAATGAAAAATACGAATCTTGATGGGGAAGGTGATGTAGATATTTTTTGAAAATGATAATCAATGAATTAAATTCTTCCTCTTGCCTCCATGTGCCAAAATGATTTCAAATATACGATGCACGTGTTGAGGGGGAGCTCAGTTTCTGAAATATCAAAAATAATTCAGGTACAAAATGCTTTGATAATATATCACAAGTATCTGGATTAATTTTTCAAATGGTTTTCAATTGGTTCCAATGGCAAATGAACAATACAAAAAAGACCGACCAAATTTACTTTATGTATGGTGATATAAGGATGATTAGGTTAGGTATTCGTTCCCACAATCCCGCTAGAGCTGGAGGGATCTACCCAGGGACAATCCACTAGATAGTGTAGAAGTCCTTAGGTATGATGAAAAAAGGATAAAAGTGAGAAACGGGAAGTGTGCGGACTGAGGCTGAGCTAGTACTGTAATAAACCCAACAAAGTTCTAGTTATGAAGTTTCGGTAAGCACTGAAGGGGTTGAAGAATGAAAAAGAATAGAATGAGAAAAGGTTGAAAAGAAATAGCCCTACATTTATTCAACCTTAGGGCAGAAACCGAGTTCAATACATATGCTACTGGTGGTTACCAACGTAACACTGGTATTGAAGACGAGACGTCATGGACACAGTGACGCACTGCAGTACAACTTCCCAAGCTACTCAAGTTTCTCTTAAAAGGACTTTTTCATTCTCACGGGGAACCTACATTATCTATCGACTTTCTCTTAGAGATAGTTGATATTGAAGAAGGAGACCCTCTCCCTAGTCTCCAGCATAGGAACCAAATGTGCACTATTGAGTCTAGAGCCACGAGATCATCTAATAAATCTCATTAGGACACTATCAATGTAGACTCTCTGTTTCACACAATGTGGAAAGTGAGATTATATCTTAAGAGTCCTACGCATTATCCTTGTGGTATTGCTAGAACATCTAAGTGATATGCAAACATATTCACAATGAAGATGGAAAGCCTTCTAGAGCCAACATCAAAAAAGCTCTTGGTAAGTGGCATGTGAGATCTATCCAATAGATCAACCATGTGACAACTGAACAGAAGCAATGGGTCGATTCAAAAATATGAATCAATCCTGGTTCAGGTTATGGATTGATGGATACCTTTGAAAAACCGGTCGTTGTGCGTAAAATTCTTTTCTCTAGCACATCGACTGTGTATTAATATTTCAAAATAAAAGGTGTTTATGATTGATAATTGATTTTCCTTAAAACCTTCGTTGTATTGCAAAAACACTTTATTACGCAGTACACGGTTGTTTTTCAAATATCTTTTCATCAATCAGTGAATCTCAAATTCGCTAGTTCACTCACTCCGTGTTGTCTTCTTTGAGACGTTCCAGTTTGAGAACGGCTAGAGCAGCTGCGAAACCCTGTCAAGGAGATTTGATGAGTGTCTAAATACTTATCATTTTTATACAATCTAAACTGCAAAATCATCTGAAAACGCTCAAAAATGCATCAAAATGATGAAAATGTCACAAATCAGTGTTTTATGTGTTTTAAATGCAAAAATATCAAAATCAGATGAAAAATGATTCAAGTTTGCAAAATTGGCAGTTTTAGTCCCCCAAGTTTCAAAAGTTGTCAAATCTAGTCCCTGGAATTCAAAAATCAAGAATTTTATCATTCAAGGTCCCTGAAATGTTCTAAGTTGTTTAAAAATAGTCCTTGAATGATTCTTTGGTCAAATAGCAGATAAGGTCCTTAAAGTTTGAAAAATTGCAAAATTGGTCCTTGGATATTTTAAAATGGAATTTTATGCAAAAAGGGTCCTTGTTCTATCAAAGTTTGTCAAGTTTGGTCCTTTTGATATCTTTGGAAAAATGGGCAAGTTCAGTCCTCAAATTTGGTGGAACTACATTTTTGGTCCTTGTATACTTGCTAATCCAAACGGACTCCTTTTGTATTTTGAGCCCATCCAAAACAAATAGAACCCCTGCCAATATCCCTGAACCCCTATCATAACCAATTGTGAACCCTCCCACCTATTAAAACCAACGGTTAAATAAGTCAAAAACTGGCTACTGTTCATCCTCCTCACAGAAACGCGCCAAACCAGAAACCAGAGCTGTTTCCATGATTTGCTCCATCCCCCCTCCTTACCTTGTCCCCCTCCACCTTCACTAACACCCAAAGATCTTTAATTGATTCAAACCACCCCATTAATATCTCAAACCTGCTAAAAGACTTTTGGCGCCAAATCTACACTTGGACGGATATGATGATTTGTGAAGATTCAATGGCTCAGATGAGGTGGGATATGATCAGAGGTCGACAAGAGGTCCAAAAAGTCTATTTAAGAGGGAAGAGAAGCAATGTATCAGAGTATCTAGTGTAATTTTTATTTTTCTTAGTCGTTTGTATCATTTTAAGCTTTCTAGTGTAAAAATTAGCTTTAAAGTACTGTTTTAATCATTCTTAGTGTACCTTAAACCTTTTTCAATAATAAATTTCAGTATTCAAGTATCAATTTCAGTTTATGCAATTTCATGTTCAAAAATCTCATATGATTCAAATGTTGTTGTTAGGTGTTATTATGGACTGATATAGCACATGTAAGCTCCTATAAAGCTTATTCAAGCTTTTAGAAACATTAAAATCCAGTTTAGAAGCAAAAAGAGAAAATCACCAAAAATACCAAATAATTAGTTGAAAAATCAAAAATCCCATGTAAATGGTGTTCACAGCTGGAGCAGGGTAGATTTTGGATGGCCTTGGGTTAGTGGCTTAGTGGTAAGCCTATAGGAGTGGTCTTGTGATCTTGGTTCTGTGTTTTCAGTGGGATAGCCTCTTGTAAGCTTTTAACTCAACTTTTGCATTTTACTATACAAGTGTTCATTAGCTTGAATCTCTGTTTCTTTATGTTCATTAGTTATAGTTAAGTGTATTTAAGCATAAAAATCAGTTGTTTGTTCATTTAAATTTGTAGTTGTTAAAAGTCTCATTTTGACAGTTATAATAGCATTAGTGTCATTCTAGAGTTTTATGTTGTTATTGTTGTTGTTTTACACTTATTTAGTCTTCATATATGATATTATACGGTCTGTAATTAAGTGAATGGTTTAAATCTTTGAAAGTTTTTGAAAAGTCTCAAATCAGTCTTATAAAGGCTTGTTTGGTTTTGTTAGTTAAACTGTGTTATAGGTTGTTTGTGTTGTTGCTTTTTGTTGTACTGTGTCACATACACAATTAATAACTCAAACAAACCAATAAAACCAGTCCTCATTTCATAAATAATCAAAATCTCTTTAATCTCACTTAGTTGTTAACTGTTAAGATTTTAGTTTGTCAATTTCATCATATTAGCTTAAAACTTGTTAACTTAGCTTAATCTCATTTTATTTTAGGATAATATAACATAATCAGTAAGTAGATTTGATTCTAAGTTCACATTAGTCAACTTATCCGTGATTCTGCTGAATTGCATTTGAATCTACTGAAGTGTTATTCGCTGATTCTGCTGATTCGGTATTTTGGTTTCTGCCGATATGTTTCTGTTGATCTGTTTGAAGTTTGCTGAATTGATTTTTGATTCTGCTAATGTAGAAGTTTAGATTCTGCCGATTTGTTTGTTGTTGCTAATTTCTATTTCATTTCTGCTGATTTAGAATTTTAGATTCTGCTGAATCTGCTGATTCTGCTGAATTGTTTATTGTAGTTTAATAATCTGTTTCTTTACATTCTTTAGCTTATTTCAGTGTGCTTAAGTTGTCTACAGCTTAATTTGTCCATATCAATCAGTAGTGTAATTTCCAATCCAAATCTTTACTGATCACTATCCTTAGTGATCATTCTATCATCTGATCAAGTTTTTGATACACCATTAAGTCTCCGTGGGACTTAACGACCCGGGAATTCATTATATTCTCTGATCTTCATTGTATTGGTTTCTGAGCAGTTTTAAGTTTATTACGGTTAGCCATTCACAAGTGGCTAGCTTGTGTGATTAAGCTTGACTGTTTTCGAGGCCCAACCAATATTCTTCGTAATTATACATGATCACAGGCAGTACTTGTACTGATCAACGGGGAACCGTGGGCCGTGTACCTCAATTCGATGAAAGTGATCAAAGACACTTTTCGTGCACTTTATTTCTAACTGTTCAGAATTGAGAGGTCAATCCATTGCCGCATGCTCACACAACACTTTCATTTATAAAGATAACATGATAAGTGCATCAACGACTCTGATATTTTCACTCCATGCTTCTGCTACGCTGCTGCAAATATCATGAATCATCTAAAGCTTTTGCTACTCTGATGAGAAGATATCATGATCCAGAATGTGAGCATGTCGGTCCAAAAGTCACAACATCACAAAATGTCAACACTACAAAGGAAGAGTCAGAGATTTATGGTTGATGATAATCTCAAAGCTGGCTCAAAACTCATTATCACGTGGATCAGTTAAATACCTCCATTCGGTTTAACCAAACATGCAAAACATGAAGAATCAAAGACTACGGGCTAAACAGCAAAGAACTTTAACAAGAATCCAAGAACAATCTTAATGTAATATCTGTTTGTATTCAATGTAATTTGAGGTGACCTCCCTTAGAGGGAGATTGTTAGGATTTAGTAAATCCAATTAGTAAAGTGTCGGTCACCTCAAGTGTATGTAATCATTAGAAAGCTCGTAGTCGTAGTTATTTAATGTTAGGTAGTATTTAGTTTCGAAACACCGTGGAGGACGGACGGGTCTTTACCCACTGTATGCCTGATCCACAGCCCGTAGGTGGCATTTTTGTATGATACTATAAATACCCTCTACCTCCCAAGGTAGAGGGTTGGAGCTCATAATAATACTTTTACTTTCTCTCACTAAAGTTCCCAAACATCTTAACTTTCTCTCTCTAAAAACCTTAAATATATGCCTAATACAAACATGGTTTGATGTGTTTGTGAAATCGAATATGTTACAAACAAATGATCAAATGAGTGAATAGTTTATAAGTTCCCATTTTATTCTCCCTCCCTACACTTAAACTGAACATTTTCCCCAATGTTCCCCGAAAGCATCAAAGTTATGATAAAGGAAGGTAAGTAAGGAAAAGAAACTAGTACTCCCCTGATTAGCTCGGTAGGATATGTATAAAGTTGCGGTTAAATCCTTGTCCAAAAAGAATGCATAAGTAATAAGCTTCATCCAATACGTGTTTCTTATTCTTGTCCAATATAACCTGCATACTCATAAGAAAACAAACGAAACTTTCGCGTAAAATCAGCGGTAAATCTATATATGACACACAACTATACTAGAAAGCAAGTAAGATATAATGCTTGTGGAATGGATGTTTGCAGTTTTTCTGGAAAAATTAAGACCTGGGAATTTCCAAAAATTTACAAGTTACACAGAAAACGAAAACTGATCATTCTGTTTCTACATAGCTTGACATCGTCAGGCTTTAATCCTAACGCCGTTAGGTTTTCCTGACAAAAAGTGGTCTGCAGAGTTTTTCTGGAAAAATTACATCATTAAAACCTGGAAAAATTCCTGCAAAACATCCATTATGACTCGATACAATTATTTGACTCTAACAAACACACATATATATCAATTTCAATTATTGTAATTCTCATGTTTATGTTCTTAAAAACTTATGTGATCTTCCCTACACTTATCTTTTTGTAAAATACCTTTATATGTAATTAAGACGAGGTTAAAGACAAAATAAAGTATTTTAACAAAGTATACCATGAGAATAAACAACAATGAAAAAGATATAAAACACGTTAATAAAACAACCAAACAATTTATACATACATAACAAATTGCCCACATCACCACATCACAAACCGTGTCAAGATAATCCTAAATTATTACAGACCCAAATTTAAATTGTCTTAACAAATACCCAACCATAATTCTTCACAACCAAATCATCAACAAACAAACAAATCACTGATCGGGGGCGGGGCCATAACGGTAGTCATAGCCTGGGGGAATGTGGCCAGTGTACCCGTAGGGTGGGTAATCCTCCTCTCGAACGGGGAACACATCAATCTGCAGATGGGGCTCGAGGTGATCACGTATAGATAAGTACTACGTCTGTCGAATGGTGTGATCATACGTCCAGCTAGCCTGCTGGTCTTGCTGAGCCATCCATGTATCCATCCTGCCCATCCATGCGCCCTGGTGGGCCTGCCAATCCCCACCGGACATATGCCTATAGGCATCAGCAGAGCTACTGAATCCATCCCCCTGCTGATACTGCAGTTTCGGCTGCTGCTCGTCGTCATCCTCATCATCATCATCATCCTGTCCTGTGGGTCGAGGGCGGTACTAAGCATATGTGCCCCTATATCCATGATGATCTCCATGGCCTTCAAAGATTTGGCACTAACAACTTTGGGCTTTGCCACCACATTTAGGTATATAGGAACCTCCCATCTCAGAATGTCATAGGACTCGGCCAACTTGGTGACGAACATACCCCGATAAACCGTATCTACATGTCTCATACCACTAGCGCTCCTCAGATAGTCATCCAACCAGAACGGGATGTTGAAGCACACATCATCAGCATAAATGCAGTATAGATAGAACAGATCCGGCAAGGTGACAAGATGAGTCATGTCCTTGCGCCCCGCTATGGTGAAAGCAATACAATGGTGCGCGAGCCTCGTCCGCGGGTCTCGGATCTGTGAAAGAGAGTACTCCCAGTCATGTACTCCTGATTGGCCAATGTATTCCAAAACTGAATCTCCACATATCTTCCCTAGTGGTAAAACCTGCACTCAAGTTAGCTCTAAAAACATGGCTCTCATCATCCCTCTCAGAATACAATCCTACCCTCCAACCAAACTCCAAAACTGACATATCCCTCCAAACTCTCACCCAACCTGAACCGTATCCCCTGAGCATCAATACTCCCCCGACAAGCTAAAACATCAATGGAATAAGAGGTGTGGAACTCACGAACCAATTCAATGTATACGGGCTCACGAATGCGGAACAATCTTTCTCATTCAGGGTCGGTAAATTTGTCCCTCCTAATAATGTTCCTGAAATCCCTCTCAAGATCATGATCATGAAGAAAACTCCAATCCAAAACTGCCCCTGAGTCAATAGTTTGGTGAAGCAATTTGTTGTATCGGTTTTGGGGTGCCTTCGAGTCAAACACTCCCTAACTCAACACGGTTTCGGCCACATTTTCTTGTGTACCAGAAGATTTCCCTCTGGTTCTTCTTGACCGCTTGCTCATTTTCCGAAATAAGGAATCAAAAATTGGGAACAAATAAGTGGTGATCAAACTGTAAAACAGCATCAGAAGGTTCGGACGGCGTCACGCCTTTCGGAACAAAGATTCATATGCGACAATTAGCATTAGTCAAACTAAATGCGAGGGTTTCGGAACAAAGGGGAAACCAAAATTGAAAGAGGAATAGAGCAATTGAGTAGACAAAGATCAATGAAAATTACTTACCTTGTAGAGATTGATGATGCAAAGTGGTGGAGTTTTCTTGGAGAAATCGTATTGGTGAAGAGTGGGGTGGATAAAATGTGTAGGGTAGAGAGTGAAAGAGATGGGTGGTGTTTTATTTAACTGATCCGTCGATGCGACGGCGTCACCCTTTGCGTGGTGACGACCTAACGACCAATTTTTCAAAATAGGTTGTTTTTGTGAACCGCCTGGATAAAAAACCTTGTCACTATTTTTGAAAAATATTTTGGTTTTTATTTTAAAATATATTTTGTCAATCCACTTGCAATCTCCACAATGGTGAGCAATAAACATGTTAATTTGTCTTTTAACGGGAATTATAGGAATATTAGGGTGTTGGGTTTGAGCACCTTTCGGGCTTGGTTTAAAACCGAAGAACGTTTCCTTATGTCATGGAAGTTGGGAAGTGAAACTTGCACCCTTCCAATGAACACGTCTCTAGGAAATATTTCTTTTATGCAAGGAGTGTTGAGACACGAGCTCTTTCCAATTTGTGAGTCCTTGAGAGGGATTGTCTTGTTTGTTGGAATTGAAGGGGGTTCAGGAATTATGCTCACGAGCTCCGGTATCGCGTATACCTTTTCTATCCTTCTAAGTATATCATTCTTTGCAATTTCTTCACGGAGTTTCACCATGAAGTTTTCGGCTAGCTCCAAGAAAGTGTCGCGGGTTTTTCTTATGTGAGCTTCGAGGCGTTGTATTTCTTTCTCTTGGTTTTTGACGAATGTCAACATTATGTCCTCGAATTCATCTTTTCGCGATTTTCTTGGCAGCAAAAACTCCTTGACCATGTCCACATGTTCACGAAATTCCTCTTTTTGATCACATGTGGTCATCTCCATCAACTCATTCACTTGTGCCTCCATACTCTTAAATAGTTGTTCTTGGGCATCCAAACTATTTTCTACAGGGAATACCGGATCCTCCCACTCTTCTTCTTCGTATTGTGCTAACTCCTCGATGACTTCCCAACATGTTTCAATGTTGAGGTTAGTTAGCCTTCCACCGGCGGCATAGTTAACAGTTTGTCGAGTGGAGGGATTGACATGATCATAAAATATTTAGACTTGAAGCCAAAGATCGATGCCATGATGAGGTACTTTATGGAGCAAGTCCTTGAATCGAGTCCATGCCTCGTAGAGAGTTTTGCCTTGACGTTGTTGGAACATCAAGATGTCATTCCCTAGCTTGGTAGTTCTCCCTGGTGGGAAAAATTGGGCAAGAAAACGAGTGGTGAGATCATCCCAACTTGAGATGGATCCGGTGGGAAGTCGCTCAAGCCAATTACTAGCTTGGTCCCGTAGAGAGAATTAGAAGAGACGCAAGCGTGTGGTCTCCCATGTGGAAGCATCAAGGTCGATAGAGTCAACAATTTTTAGAAAGTCCTTGAGATGCGGATTAGGATCTTCGAAACGAAGTCCATGGAATGCACATCCATTTTGCACCAACCGTATGGTATCGGATTGCAGGGCTGTATTTTGAGCTTGAATTGGGAGCTCAATGGTGTTCCTATAGCCTTGATGGCTTGGTCTAGAGTAGTCACCAAGAGTACAGCCTCTTGGCAGGTCAGTGGTGGTGGGTTGAGTGGAAGTGGTTGATGTGGTGGTGGATCGTTGTTTGGTGGTGGATTGTCACCCATGGTGATAACTGACACAGTTACGAACAAAAATACAAAGAAGGGTGATAGACTACAAAGAAGCTAATGAAAAAGAGAAAAAATCTCACTTGATAGAAATAAAGCAAGGGAACCAAAACGAAATAGAAGTCTAACTAGCTATTGTATTCCCGGCAGCGGCGCCAAAAACTTGATAAGCAGGGTTCAGGCTTGAGAAAACTTCCTTTTCTACGAGCAAGCTTTTCAACCCTCTTGGCAGTGAACCTAATCGTTGTAGTGTAGCATAGGGTAAGCCTCAGGGATTGATATCATTCTCTATGGGAATAGGAATTCTAGAAAGAGATTTATGACGATAAGGTGGGGTTGAGGATGATTTTTTTAATCTTTTTTATGGTTTTTTAGAAAACAAAGGTAAATATCTCGGGGTATATGATTGGGGATGGTACTTCTACCAATTTCACTACTTCTACTAATTATCTAATTACTACGGATAGTTTTATGCTTAATTGAGGTGTGCTCGTATGATGGTTAAAGATGTGTTCACTTAGATACTATTCCTCCCTAGTTATCTTTTATTGGTCGGTTGAATTGTCATGTGTTTTATCTTAACGCGTTGTATTCCTAATAGTTGGAGGGGGTGCGTATTTCCTAGTTCTATGAGTGTATGTTTCCTATAGAATTCACGTGATCGGCAAGTATAAAACTATCTTCTCTGAGCACCCTATAGTCATAAAGCACACTTACGCAATAAATACAACGATAGCCTAGTTGCACTCCTAGGCTTCTATCAATTAAGACAAGAGACAACCTAACAGCAATCAATAACTAGGTTTCATAGATCTAAGCAAACACACAAGTAATTTAGCTAGACATGTTAGATAATAAAGCATACACACAATCAATTAAACATGGGGTAGACATAAAGATAAATTGGAATAACAAACTTATCTTGATGTGTAAAATAGGGTATGCGACCTTAGAATACTGTCCAAGTCGGACTAAAACTGAGTTAGGGTTTGCTCTCCAAAATCATACCTCTTAAAATACAAAAAAATTGAATTCTATATATAGATTTACAATCGCGACGGCGTCGCCTTTTGCTAGCGATGCTGTCAGGTCGCCGTCATTAGGGTTTCGTTTGGGAAAAGTCATTGATGGGACGGCGTCACTTAAGAGGTGTGACGCCGTCAGTCTTCATGCAGGACGCATCTGAACTATGTATCTTGGGCGTCTGGTGTGAAAAGTATGAGTGACACCTTCTAGGAATAAGGCGTGAACGCCGTCAGGCTTTAGGACCAGAAATTCCACTGAGCTGTCGTGTGCACTTTTTGATCAAGTCTTCATAGAGGGACGGCGTCGCCATTTGGATGGGACGCCGTCAGGTGTAATGATTAGGCTTTGAGTGTCTTCGATCTTGACTTTGCCATTTTCTTCATGTTTTCACTCCTTTTCGTCCAAGTATGCTTCATTTTAGTATTTTGCTTCCAAAAGACCTAAAAAGTGAAAAGGAACAATTTTAAGCAGTAACGGATATAAAATGTGTCGAATTAGGGCTTAAATGACCCCTTAAAAGCGTACATTTTAAATCTTAATCATTGACGCACCATGCCACCGCTTGGTTTGATCGTCTACCAAAGAATTTTATCCATAGTTGGGAGGAGATGGTTACTAAGTTTCTATCAAAATACTTTCCTCTTTCTATGGTCACAAAATTAAAAAATGAAATCAGTAACTTCTGACAGCTTCCTCACGAATCTTTATTCGACTTGGGAACGTTACAAATTGTCAATCAACTGATGTCCTAACCATAATATGTTACCCGTTACCATCATAGATACATTCTATGACGGGTTGACTTTTGAGACACCGGAATACAATCAATGTTGCTGCTGGAGGGACCTTCATGAAAAGGCTCCTCGAAGAGTGTTATGATCTTATCGAAAATATGACCGCCCATCACAATGATTAGGAAACTTCTGCTCAAAGGGGAAAGTCATCTAGATCGAGCACTTCTTCATCTTCTGAAATAGCATCTCTCACTCATCAAATTGCTGAAATGAACAAAAAATTTCTAAAAATGTGCCAAAACAATCAACAAGTTAATGCCTTTAACCCAGGTTGTGAGACTAGTGGTGGTCCCCATCATTATTCTGAGTGTCAAGCTGCCGGTGGCTTTGCTCAAGGAGACATTTACGCTGCTACTGGAAATTTCAATGCGGGAGGTAACTCTTACCAACCTCAAGGAAACTGTAATCTCTTAAGTAATCGCTCCAACAATTTTCTTGGGCCACCCGATTTCAATCAAGAAATTAACCACAATCAGGACAATCAAAAAATTTAAACATAAAAAATCAAAATCAGTTTCAAAATCTTTCTAATCAAGGGTTCATTCAAAACAACCGTGGGCAAATTTTTAATCAAGGGCAAACTTTTAACAAATGAAATAATTATAATCAGAATCAAGGATTTATTCAAAGCCAATGTCAAAATTTCAACCAAAATCAAGCTTAGACGCAATATAATCAAATTCCAAATAATCTATCTACTGGTGAGTTATTAAGACAGCATATAATCACGTCTGATGCTAAGTTTCAATATTGGCAAATCAAATGATAAAAATGAAAAAGCTTTTAATGAAAGACCTCCAGGTGCTCTTTCTAGAAACATCGTTCCTAACCCAAGAGAGGAGATTAAGTCAATTACTAGTAGGAGTGGTCTGACTTTGGCTGGACCCTCAGTTCCACCACCTACCCCTTCTTCTTCTTCTAAGGAGGTGGAACGAGACCCGGAGACTGACAATGGACCAGGTGCACAATTTAAGTCCATGAATTACCACACGAGTCCCACATTCGGTTGTCCAACCAGCACCTTATCCTAAATCAAAAGAGATTCTTGAGTGAAATCCTAATCAACCTCCTATTCCTTATCCTTTGAGGTTGAACAAGGATAAGCTTCAAAACAAATCTGATATTCAAATTCATAAGTTCTTACAGTTTTTCCAGAAATAGCACATTAATATCCATTTTGCTGAAGCATTAGCTCTAATGCCAAAATATCTAAAATGCTAAAAGATTTATTAAAAGATAAGGAGAAATTAGAAGAGCTGGCTAATACGCCGATAAATGCTCAATGCTCAACTATCCTTCTAAATAAGCTTTCTGAAAAGCTTGAATATTCTGAAAAGTTTCTCATTCCTTGTTCACTTAAAGATCTTGAGGTATGCAATGCCCAAGCCGATTCGGGAGCAAGCTTAAACCTTATGCCTCTTTCGATTTACCAACAACTTGGAATGAGACATCTCAAACCGACTTGAATGACCCTCAAATTAGCTAACAGATCAGTTGCTTATCCGACTGGTATTGCCGAAGATGTACTAGTTCGAGTGGATAAATTCATCTTTCCCGCTGATTTTGCCGTAGTCGATGTCGAGGTTGACACACGATTCCCTCTTATCCTATGGAGGCCATTTTTGCGGACTGCAAAGGCCCTAGTTAACCATTACGAGGAGACATTAACATTAAGAATCGGAGATGAAAATATAGTCTTTCATGTCAAAAAATTTTCATAATTACCCACGGATAAAAATCATTCTGTTAACAGCATTGATGTTATCGATTTTTCTCAGTGACGAGCAGAGTAGTGGCAGTACCACTTCTCATTTTTATTCTCTATCAGTCTTTCCTTTCTTAGATGGGAATGACTTCAGTATCGAGGTGTTCACCGATGAACTCGCTCATTTCGATCCACTTCCACCGAGAATTGAGGACGATAACTTTGACCATGAATCTGATTTAACAGAATTAGAGTATTTGCTAAACTGAGATCCATCAATTGAGTCACCAGAAAAAATTGTTTTCAAAAGAAGTAATGTTTATCTCGAGGGGTTCACCGATGAACTTGCTCTCACTGACTCATGATGTGCTACGATGGTGCAAGTTTTAAAAATTTATAATCACGAATTAACCGTCTAACCTATTAACACATACGAGCAAGTATACTCGTCCGTAATAGCAAGGTTTGGTAAGTCGGGATCGTCCCAAGGGATTTTTTGTATTAAATTGATTTAAAAAGTTTCTAATAAGAAAGCTTGTCAAGGCTTCCTCAAATAATTATGTTCTAGTGAAATTCAAACAAGAGATATAAATATATACTTGTGTATAGTCTATAATCAACCATAAATAGTGTTCATAAAGGTTTGGTGTATACTCTTGGTATGATGCACAAATCATAAGCAAATGATTCCCCAACCATGGTATTTGTTTGTAAAAATCATTCTAAGAACAAAAACAATTAGGTAATCCTTTCAGTCCTTATCCCAATGATTATCCTATAGAAATTCCATTTGTTTGCAACATGTTCTTATCAAATTTGTTCTTACGAATCTTTCGACCCTTCGTGATGAAAACGTTCCTAGTCTTGTTTTAATAAGCAAAACATGGTGGTTGCCAACCACCATATCCCCATACTAGTTTGTCACTACACTTTTTGGAATAAAACACAAGAGAAATCCTTTCGGTCCTTTTTCTTAAAACATGTTTTATTGACAAATCAACCAAGACTAGTATTTTTCCAACAAACTCATTTAACAAGATCATATATACATGCATCACATTTAGAGAACACTACTATGATTAATTACATTCCAACACACAAGTATATCACAAACTACTCCATGAAAACAATCATATAAAAACACAAATCATAACAAGGTAATTCAAACAATTCAAGAGAATAGATTTCCATAACAAAGTTCATAGAATACCTAAAATTTTGTGATTACAAGAATTAGAAATCGTGGATTGTAGCAACCACGCGCCTCCAATCACCTAGGATCACCGCACAACTCCAAACTACCGAAAACAATGGATGAGAATGGTTCCCTCTTGCTTCTGGGCGTTTTTCAGTAAGTACTAAGCTTTTGGGCTGAATAATAGGGTTAGTATTAGTTTTGGTGAAAACTAATACAATTTTGGTTGTGTCACACCTAGTATACTAGTACTAGTTCATTATATAGCCAAAGGTGCTTGTTAAACTGATCCAAAACGTCCCCAACAAGTAAATATCAAGAAATGATCGGACTCTAATGATTATGGGGAGTTAAGGCAACAATAAATGCGATTTTGTGTAACTGCAGGACCAGAAACCGGATCGGTTTCAGATACGACCGAATCGGTTTTGTCTTGACCATTTGCCCAGCCAGATTCGGTTACGGGTTACGACCGATCGGCTAGGTTTTTGCTATTTTGACTTTTTGTTGACTTTTCTCCTATACGCTTCATTCTTTGCTTACGTAGATGATTTCCAAGGCCATACTTGATCTTTCCTTGCTGTAGATGCTTAGAAATCACTATGCTTCCATATCATTGAGTCCAAAAGCTTCCAAGCTCAACTTCCTTCCTCGAGAATCTTCCAAATGTGCATAAAAGACTTCATTTCTTCATTGTTCGCGATACCTGGCTACATATACATACACAATACGTAACTTTGCACTTTTGCAACAGGTTATGAGTAAATATAGCCGAATACCATGCACAAAACTAACAATAACGCTACTAAAAACATGTTCATTTTAGACTGTTATCAAATTCCCCCACACTTAAGCTCTACTCGCCCTCGAGTAGGTCTAACATTTGCAAAAATTGATTTCAATGGTCTTGCCACCATGGTTCCAAAAAAAATGTAACAATTACCCCAAAAGAGATAATCATTGCTTGCTTATAATATGTGAAAATTTTCTAAAAATGAACCAAACACTTTAGATAACATAACTACAACACCTCACGAATGGTTTTTAAGAATTCACTCAACACTCATATATTGGTGGGTATATGTAAATCACTCAATGCCTAGTCATGATCAATGCTTTTTACCATAAGCTTGTACAAGTATCAAAACAAAGAAAATAAATTCATCAAAGAGGGCATTTATTCGGGTTATAACGTTAAGGCTAAGGGTTCATAAAAGGTATGGATAAGGCATGGGACGGTTTATGAAATTGGTGTTAAAATAAAAATGAAGTCAAGTCTAAACCTCCATGTTGCAAGCCATCAAACAAACCACAATCCCGAAAAATGATTATTACTCCTCTTCACATATTAATCTCTGTAAATATATAACTCAATTTAGCTCATTGGCTAATCAATATTCCTCATATAGCTCATTGGCTATGGATTTTTTTTTTTTAACTCCCCCACACTTAGTATAAGCATACACCAAAAAAAATCGAGAAAGACGTCTCTTTCATACAAGATGGAGAATGGTACACACTATAAACAAAGTGTAGCTTCTTCATAATCATCAAAAATAGTCCAACATTCCAAATAACTAACAACAAACCAATAGACTTGATAACGGTTGGCTAAAGCTTAAAGTGTAAAATATTTTTGTATTTTTCTGGATTTAACAAATGAAAAGATTGGCTCAAAGGGTGTAACTAGGGGTATCTAGTGCTAAAGATGAGCACTAACAAAATGGATCCATGTGGGTGGTTAACTAACTGATGTGGTTAGCTAATATATCATTAGATGTAAAATGGAAGGCCATTTGGTTTTATTCCTAAGGTTCCTCTTATCACTTGAACATATTTAGATCACTCGAAGGTGATTTTAACCGTAATGCATAACTAGTACAAGTTCTAGAATCGACATAATCACCGACACACTCATAGCAAATATAAAACAAAAGATGTGTTTTATACAAAAAGAAACCTCACAAAAATTGTGGGAAAAAGGCTATTATGCGTGCTAGAAAATGCTATCGAATCCAAAATGAATTACTTTCGTAATTTGGTTCAAATTCAGAAAAATTTCAAAAATTCTCATTTCACCATTGAAATTCCAAGTTATGTATTTTAAATAACAATAACGCGTGAAAACAACTAGACCATCAAGGGCGAATTTCTTCTAATCACATGCATCCAAAAGTTATCTAAAAAAAAATTAAAAATGCCTATCATTTTTCCTATTTTCTTCCCTCCCCCATACTTAAGTTTTGCATTGTCCTCAATGTAATGAAAGATGAACTACAAAGTAAAGAAAATGGGAAAAAGAGATAGTTAAAAGATACCACGGGATAGAATATGCAATACGCACATTGGGTCATTAGAAAGCATGTGAGTTATCCAACTCTAAACATTTGACCATCAATAAGCTTCCGACACATCCATCCTGCAAACAAAAAAAACTGCAACACGCAATACACAAAACAAACAAAACAAAGACTACTAAAAACTAGATAGAACCAAACAAAGCATGCGAAACATTCTAAAGAAATGGATAGAAATTGTTTTAAAAACACGTCATGACCATTGTTTTTGAAATCATAATTCACGAATGATCCACGATCACTCGTCATCCTCGCTCATGTCTTCTCCTTCTTCATCATCATACTCATCATCATCACTTTCGGTTACGTAGTTTTCGTCCACAATCTCTGAACGAACTCTCCTCTTTTTCTTCTTTCCTCCAACTCCTGATGATGATCCTCCGACCTCGTAACTTGCTCCACCAACTTCAGGTAATCGACCATATGGGGGTACTGGATCCGGAAATGGTGCGTACCCAGGATATAGATACGGATAGGGTCTAGGGTAAGAAGTGTAAGGGAAAGGATATGGTGGAACATTGGGTGGATTGTAGGGTGGCAATTCATAATTGGCTTCACGAGCCATGTGTTGAAAGATAGGCATGGAATAATCATTGATGTAGTTGTTTCTTAACATCATCGAATCTCTCCACACATCCCTACATTGAATCTCATCTAGATGTTGGTTCCACTCTCCCTAACCCGAATCAAAACTACTGGACGTACCCATTTGTACATTCTCCATTGGTATATTCCCTTGCTGTTGGGGTGGTTGTTGTTGTTGTCTTCTTGGTTCAATCCACAACCCCAAGGTTTTCAATCTCCTATTCAAAGCGTTCCCAAAACCTTGTGCAGTCCATGTTTCACTATACTTTGGCTCTCCACACTTAGCCAATTCCTCATCAACAAAATACCCAAGATTCTTTGCCAATCTCGTCACAAAATGTCCTCCACAAATGTGGCTATTGCTCTTGATTCCCGGGGCTCTTCTAGACAAATATTCGGCTATCTGCCAACTGCATTCCCAGTCCTTAGTTTCTTCTAGCAACATCATAACCCATAAGTACGGTTTTTGGCATTTGTCCCTGCTTCCATGTCTATTAAAGGGCCCGGTCACTATCAACTTGTGAAGTATCCTCATTAACGGATTTCTGATGGTTTAGGCATTCCTCCTAGGGCACGAAGGATCTCCCACTCGATTCTAATAAGCGGGAATACTTGGATAGTCCTTTTCAAACCTCCTAAGCCTAGAAAAATGAGTTTCAAATAATCGATGGTTGACCTCATGTGGCTCATACAAACCAAGAACCACGCCAAAAGCTGGCAAAGTGTAAGCATGATCCCTTCCACAAATGCTAAACCAAACACAAATCTCCGTCATCAAGTTCCGAACATTCACCTTCCTTTCAAAATACATGGTCGAAAAGAACTCCATACACCATTCTCGATAGATCACTTCATTGACACTAAACGCTCTTTCTCATGACAAATCATTGAAAGAATCTCCATCCCCTGGGTATACATAAGATGTTCGCATTAATCCTCTTAACTCATCCTCGCAATCACACTCCTCAAACAAATCCCAATCAATCACCCTTGGAACCAAACATGTTCTATGTTGCAACTTCGATAATCTTTCTCGAAAGGCATGTTTCTCCCCGTCGGTGAGATCTCTGAACTTCAAGTTGGCATTTACCTCTGTTTTCAAACTATACTTAACCTTCTTCTTCTCGTTTCTTTCACAAAACTTCGTAACAAGCGGGTTCATTGGAATTTCCCTTTCGCTCGAGCTACCTACAATAATTCTCTGTAGAAATCACAAATATAAGATCATATGAGAGTGTTAGAACAAACAAGAAGATTCATGGAACCCTCCAAGATTCATTTTAAAATTTCACAAATTTGAACACAGAAACCGCAACCGGATTCGGTTGGATCACCAACCGAATCGGTTTCCAAAATGTCAAGCTCCAACCGTTCGGTTGCAATGCGCAACCGAATCGGTTGTGCAGACTGCGTAAGGCTTTTGCCTCTTAACCCTCATAAACTCGAATTCTCTAATGCCCAAACCACTCTTAGATCGCATTCTATCATCCTCAATGATTTCTACATCCTTGAATTACTCTAAACTTGCTTGTCAATACATCAAACATCTAACATTTTAGAACTCACTTTGAATAGCAAATATCTTCCAATCATTAGTTCTAATAATGTGGCACCCACCATTCTAAAAAAAATCTATCATTAAGAACCGCCAATTGCAACTTATCTCTTTTCATCACCATAACCCAACTAAATCCGAAAAATTTGATCATCTAATACTCATTCTATGGTGAATCAATCTACCAAATTCTTTTTGTAATGCACTCCTACATCAATTACCTACTCAATCCTAAAGTATTACGTCTTAATTCGAATTATAACAAAAACCCCCAAATTGGTGACCTAATATCAATCCGAATCAAAATGTTCTAATTAAACCTTAATTGAGTTAATTGGATGTAGATGCTTACTGGTTTGGGTGCCATGATGTTTTCCTACAACTGAAACAACCTTCAATCTGCTTCTCTTGGATGAATTTCTGCAAAACCCACTGGAGAATTAGTGTGTGTGTGTGTGTGTGTTTTTCTAAAAAAGTGAATTTTTGTTTTTATACTTTGATGCAACCGGTTCAGTCAAGGACAAAACCGTTTCATTTTGCATTTTGCCAAATTTTGCTTTTTATTACATGTTACTTAGGCATTTCCCCTCCAAGCAACATTTTTACTCAAAAAATTCTACTAAAAATTCACACAACATTCATCCACCATATGAAATTTTGAACAATCATTCAATCAAAAGACTCAACTCATCATACTAAATGAACTAAACCAAATTCCAACTTAAAACTCATAGTCATAACGCATTCAACCAAATTACTTCAATCATAAAATGAAAAATAAATAAGAAACAAAAATCCTAAATGCATCAAATCAAAAAGAAAGAGTTCATGATATTCAAGCAAATGATTGCTTGTTATTACGGTCTTTGGTCTTTTCCTCAAAATTCCTCGAAATATTCTTGCCTAAGGATATCCTCACTTTGAAACTTTCCGGTCAACTCTCGGAACGTTTCAAAAGTTTTGAACTTTCTCATAAATCTTCTTCCGTTCGGAAAAAGTATGTCGAACTTAACACGCCAATCTCCATCTCCGGTTTGTATTTTGTAAGTCCCCGATCCTTCGGGTCTCCACTCCAAATTCTTAAGTTGCACCGGCAAAGATCCTAAAAAGTCGGTCAACTTTTTGTACACTAGTATGTTTTTGAATGGGTTGTAGAAAGCTTCTATCGCAAATGCACGTTCCATTTCGTCCTCTATATCGAAATAAGGTGGAGTTAAAGGTCCGTACATTAGATTACCATGGACATCACGTCCCACTTCAAAACATGTCAAATCATCATTTGCTTCTATGAACTCCAAATCTTCCATAAATTCCAAAATTAGGCCTCTTGGTTTTGGGTAGTATGTTTGCCTCGAAATCCCATCGTCAATAGTCATGGTGCCTCTTCCCATGTCTATAATCGCTCCACAAGTCCGTAAGAATGGTCTCCCCAATAATAATGGTAAACTCTTGTCCACCGGAATATCCAAGACAAGGAAATCTTGCCAAATACGGTTGATATCCAATTTGCACTCTTACATTCTTAACTTCCCCCATTGCCTTTGCTTGAGTGTTATCCGCCATAGTAAGCTTAGAATGATTAGGCTGCGGATTACTTAGTCCCAAAGTCTTAGACAATGGATACGGCATCACATTAACACTCGACCCCGTGTCGGCTAAAGCATAAACGGGTGTAGTCCCATTTACTTTGATCGGCAACACAAAATTACCCGGATCCTTCTCCTTTCTTGGCATGCCCCTAAACAAAATTCGATCTCGCTCTTCTTCCGTGAGATTCTTGTCTTCCAATCTAGCCCTTGCTAGCATCAATGCATCCAACTTCTTTCGGTAAAGCACATAATCTTGAAGAACTTCTATAACCGGTTTCTTTTCATTTAGCTCTAGAAACTTTTGTTCTAAGTTCTCTAAAATAGCTTCTTTTTGGTTGTCGGTTAAGGGTTTGATAGTAGTGGTAGGTGATGATGGTGTGTAATCGTTTTTGGTGGTGGAGGTTGTTGTTGGGGTTAGTTTATTTGGTGATGATTTCTTTCGGTTTGCCTTTCCCATCTTTACTATTTCCACCTCTTCCTTTCCCATGGTTGCACAAACTTCCACTAGCATCTCTTTTACTTCTTTCCCTTCTTCCAACTCCGTTATATTGATCCTCATTTCTCCCATTCCAAAATCTACTTGACACTTGGTTGTGACAAGAAAATCCCGACCAAAACACACATTAGGCTCATCCGCGTTCCCCTCTTCTAGCACAACAAAATCAGTTTAAAAAATCCTCTCCGAAAGGAAGTTATTGAGCTTTTAAGTTTTTAGACCTAAATTTCTCCATAAAATCGTGCAACAACCAACCCAAATCACAACCAAACAACATCTCTGCTAATCCCACAAACAATCATAAGTCCTAACACACAATTGTCTATCATTGTGACAATCCATCAGTCATATTAACACTCATAGCAAATATAAAACAAAAGATGTGTTTTATACAAAAAGAAACCTCACAAAAATTGTGGGAAAAAGGCTATTATGCGTGCTAGAAAATGCTATCGAATCCAAAATGAATTACTTTCGTAATTTGGTTCAAATTCAGAAAAATTTTCAAAAATTCTCATTTCACCATTGAAATTCCAAGTTATGTATTTTAAATAACAATAACGCGTGAAAACAACTAGACCATCAAGGGCGAATTTCTTCTAATCACATGCATCCAAAAGTTATCTAAAAAAAATTAAAAATGCCTATCATTTTTCCTATTTTCTTCCCTCCCCCATACTTAAGTTTTGCATTGTCCTCAATGTAATGAAAGATGAACTTCAAAGTAAAGAAAATGGGAAAAAGAGATAGTTAAAAGATACCACGGGATAGAATATGCAATACGCACATTGGGTCATTAGAAAGCATGTGAGTTATCCAACTCTAAACATTTGACCATCAATAAGCTTCCGACACATCCATCCTGCAAACAAAAAAAAACTGCCACACGCAATACACAAAACAAACAAAACAAAGACTACTAAAAACTAGATAGAACCAAACAAAGCATGCGAAACATTCTAAAGAAATGGATAGAAATTGTTTTAAAAACACGTCATGACCATTGTTTTTGAAATCATAATTCACGAATGATCCACGATCACTCGTCATCCTCGCTCATGTCTTCTCCTTCTTCATCATCATACTCATCATCATTACTTTCGGTTACGTAGTTTTCGTCCACAATCTCTGAACGAACTCTCCTCTTTTTCTTCTTTCCTCCAACTCCTGATGATGATCCTCCAACCTCGTAACTTGCTCCACCAACTTCAGGTAATCGACCATATGGGGGTACTGGATCCGGAATTGGTGCGTACCCAGGATATGGATACGGATAGGGTCCAGGGTAAGAAGTGTAAGGGAAAGGATATGGTGGAACATTGGGTGGATTGTAGGGTGGCAATTCATAATTGGCTTCACGAGCCATGTGTTGAAAGATAGGCATGGAATAATCATTGATGTAGTTGTTTCTTAACATCATCGAATCTCTCCACACATCCCTACATTGAATCTCATCTAGATGTTGGTTCCACTCTCCCTAACCCGAATCAAAACTACTGGACGTACCCATTTGTACATTCTCCATTGGTATATTCCCTTGCTGTTGGGGTGGTTGTTGTTGTTGTCTTCTTGGTTCAATCCACAACCCCAAGGTTTTCAATCTCCTATTCAAAGCGTTCCCAAAACCTTGTGCAGTCCATGTTTCACTATACTTTGGCTCTCCACACTTAGCCAATTCCTCATCAACAAAATACCCAAGATTCTTTGCCAATCTCGTCACAAAATGTCCTCCACAAATGTGGCTATTGCTCTTGATTCCCGGGGCTCTTCTAGACAAATATTCGGCTATCTGCCAACTCCATTCCCGTCCTTAGTTTCTTCTAGGAACATCATAACCCATAAGTCCGGTTTTTGGCATTTGTCCTTGCTTCCATGTCTATTAAAAGGCCCGGTCACTATCAACTTGTGAAGTATCCTCATTAACGGATTTCTGATGGTTGAGGCATTCCTCCTAGGGCACGAAGGATCTCCCACTCGATTCCAATAAGCGGGAATACTTGGATAGTCCTTTTCAAACCTCCTAAGCCTAGAAAAATGAGTTTCAAATAATCGATGGTTGACCTCATGTGGCTCATACAAACCAAGAACCACGCCAAAAGCTGGCAAAGTGTAAGCATGATCCCTTCCACAAATGCTAAACCAAACACAAATCTCCGTCATCAAGTTCCGAACATTCACCTTCCTTTCAAAATACATGGTCGAAAAGAACTCCATACGCCATTCTCGATAGATCACTTCATTGACACTAAACGCTCTTTCCCATGACAAATCATTGAAAGAATCTCTATCCCCTGGGTATACATAAGATGTTCGCATTAATCCTCTTAACTCATCCTCGCAATCACACTCCTCAAACAAATCCCAATCAATCACCCTTGGAACCAAACATGTTCTATGTTGCAACTTCGATAATCTTTCTCGAAAGGCATGTTTCTCCCCGTCGGTGAGATCTCTGAACTTCAAGTTGGCATTTGCCTCCGTTTTCAAACTATACTTAACCTTCTTATTCTCGTTTCTTTCACAAAACTTTGTAACAAGCGGGTTCATTGGAATTTCCCTTTCGCTCGAGCTACCTACAATAATTCTCTGTAGAAATCACAAATATAAGATCATATGAGAGTGTTAGAACAAACATGAAGATTCATGGAACCCTCCAAGATTCATTTTAAAATTTCACAAATTTGAACACAGAAACCGCAACCGGATTCGGTTGGATCACCAACCGAATCGGTTTCCAAAATGTCAAGCTCCAACCGTTCGGTTGCAATGCGCAACCGAATCGGTTGTGCAGACTGGGTAAGGCTTTTGCCTCTTAACCCTCATAAACTCGAATTCTCTAATGCCCAAACCACTCTTAGATCGCATTCTATCATCCTCAATGATTTCTACATCCTTGAATTACTCTAAACTTGCTTGTCAATACATCAAACATCTAACATTTTAGAACTCACTTTGAAAAGCAAATATCTTCCAATCATTAGTTCTAATAATGTGGCACCCACCATTCTAAAAAAAATCTATCATTAAGAACCGCCAATTGCAACTTATCTCTTTTCATCACCATAACCCAACTAAATCTGAAAAATTTGATCATCTAATACTCATTCTATGGTGAATCAATCTATCAAATTCTTTTTGTAATGCACTCCTACATCAATTACCCACTCAATCCTAAAGTATTACGTCTTAATTCGAATTATAACAAAAACCCCCAAATTGGTGACCTAATATCAATCTGAATCAAAATGTTCTAATTAAACCTTAATTGAGTTAATTGGATGTAGATGCTTACTGGTTTGGGTGCCATGATGTTTTCCTACAACTGAAACAACCTTCAATCTGCTTCTCTTGGATGAATTTCTGCAAAACCCACTGGAGAATTAGTGTGTGTGTGTGTGTGTTTTTTTGAAAAAGTGAATTTTTGTTTTTATACTTTGATGCAACCGGTTCAGTCAAGGACAAAACCGTTTCGGTTTGCATTTTGCCAAATTTTGCTTTTTATTACATGTTACTTAGGCATTTCCCCTCCAAGCAACATTTTTACTCAAAAAATTCTACTAAAAATTCACACAACATTCATCCACCATATGAAATTTTGAACAATCATTCAATCAAAAGACTCAACTCATCATACTAAATGAACTAAACCAAATTCCAACTTAAAACTCATAGTCATAACGCATTCAACCAAATTACTTCAATCATAAAATGAAAAATAAATAAGAAACAAAAATCCTAAATGCATCAAATCAAAAAGAAAGAGTTCATGATATTCAAGCAAATGATTGCTTGTTATTACGGTCTTTGGTCTTTTCCTCAAAATTCCTCGAAATATTCTTGCCTAAGGAAATCCTCACTTTGAAACTTTCCGGTCAACTCTCGAAACGTTTCAAAAGTTTTGAACTTTCTCATAAATCTTCTTCCGTTCGGAAAAAGTATGTCGAACTTAACATGCCAATCTCCATCTCCGGTTTGTATTTTGTAAGTCCCCGATCCTTCGGGTCTCCACTCCAAATTCTTAAGTTGCACCGGCAAAGATCCTAAAAAGTCGGTCAACTTTTTGTACACTAGTATGTTTTTGAATGGGTTGTAGAAAGCTTCTATCGCAAATGCACGTTCCATTTCGTCCTCTATATCGAAATAAGGTGGAGTTAAAGGTCCGTACATTAGATTACCATGGACATCACGTCCCACTTCAAAACATGTCAAATCATCATTTGCTTCTATGAACTCCAAATCTTCCATAAATTCCAAAATTAGGCCTCTTGGTTTTGGGTAGTATGTTTGCCTCGAAATCCCATCGTCAATAGTCATGGTGCCTCTTCCCATGTCTATAATCGCTCCACAAGTCCGTAAGAATGGTCTCCCCAATAATAATGGTAAACTCTTGTCCACCGGAATATCCAAGACAAGGAAATTTGCCAAATACGGTTGATATCCAATTTGCACTCTTACATTCTTAACTTCCCCCATTGCCTTTGCTTGAGTGTTATCCGCCATAGTAAGCTTAGAATGATTAGGCTGCGGATTACTTAGTCCCAAAGTCTTAGACAATGGATACGGCATCACATTAACACTCGACCCCGTGTCGGCTAAAGCATAAACGGGTGTAGTCCCATTTACTTTGATCGGCAACACAAAATTACCCGGATCCTTCTCCTTTCTTGGCATGCCCCTAAACAAAATTCGATCTCGCTCTTCTTCCGTGAGATTCTTGTCTTCCAATCTAGCCCTTGCTAGCATCAATGCATCCAACTTCTTTCGGTAAAGCACATAATCTTGAAGAACTTCTATAACCGGTTTCTTTTCATTTAGCTCTAGAAACTTTTGTTCTAAGTTCTCTAAAATAGCTTTTTTTTGGTTGTCGGTTAAGGGTTTGATAGTAGTGGTAGGTGATGATGGTGTGTAATCGTTTTTGGTGGTGGAGGTTGTTGTTGGGGTTAGTTTA
>BPTQ01000009.1:1355918-1377594 GCA_019973895.1 Chrysanthemum seticuspe
CAATTCAACCACCAATAGGAGATAATTAAGGAGTAGTAAAACCTAAGTAAACACATCTTTAAACTATCATACGAGCACACAATAATTAGACATAGACTACATACACCTTAGGTTAGATAATTAGATAAGTAGAGTAATCGGTAGCAATACCAAACCCCCAAATCCAAACCCCGAGATTCGTACTTTTCCATTTCCTAAAAAAAATATAAAAAAGACAAAAAAAATAATCTTCCTCAACCCCAACCTTAGCTTAGTAACTTCTCACTAGCATTCCTATTCCCCTAGAGAACGATATCAATACCCGTGGCTTACCCTAATACTACACTACAACGATTAGGTTCACTGCCTAGGGTGTTATAAAACTTGCTCGAAGAAAAGGAAGTTCCTTTGACCCCGAACGACGCGTGTAGCGTTATCAGGCACCATCGCATACATGGCATCTAGTCGAATGAATGTCAATCCCACGTTTATCTAAATTGAACGGGTTGGGATTCGATCTAAGGATATCCTCCAAGAGTGAATATTGATCTTAATAGGAAGATCTCTATTCCACCTTATTGCCACACCGTTTGATGAAAGAAGTGAATGTTCAAGTTGTTTCCTCATTAGAGCTACTGTATAGGTTTTTGAATTAATGAAGGAGCATGACCAGTGGTCTGGAGTGTCTACAACAACAAACTCACTTAACAATTCCAATAGCCCATTATATTGTGTAGCTTCTGGTCCATCTCTTATAGGCCTCCTCCATTTAAAATTAAATTGTTGTAACCCATCAGCACCTGTTTTGTTGTTGCTGGTGCATTCGCTTGAAATTTACAGTGTACATGAACATCAGCACCTGTTTCATAAGAAAAAAGTAAGGTACAAAAACATATACTATAAATACTTGTTACAAGTATATATGTACCTGGTAAGAAATAGCTTTGTTTTGTAAACGAGTTATCGTGACTGTGATATGAGAAGTCGGGTATGATGGCTGAGCCACAGCAAACAGATGACAAGCACACAGATAAACAACAAGAACAAGAAGAATGTTTGGACTCATGTTTGTGAGATCCTGATCATAAGTACTACTTATCGTAGAATGAGCGCATGTGTTGGGTTAGAAATAAGTACAAAACTGATCACATTAATTTTGGTCAAAATGAGTTCATGGTCTCTTACTCGTGAGCAAACCAATTTGGTTCACTAGAAACAGACACTAATTCAAATAGTTGTGCGTATTACATCAATTCGGCATTTAAACACTGAGCTTACTTTTGGATGAACATAACTGTACGAAAGTATCAGCAACAATAGATAAACAATACAACTTTTATTCAAACCTAAGCCTCAATAGTCGGCTTAGATTAAATCAACAATAGTATCCAAGTGTTACAAGATCAGATTAATGTCAATGAGACAATAACCATACAAATACAAAGAAGAGACAAGATCAGTGAAATGATCAGAAAGAAGAGAATGTGAGACAATGACTGCACACTCTTTTTTATCTCTAACCCTAGATTAAGGGACTTATTAAATAGGAGATTAAGATACACAAAGACCCCTCTAACGGCTATAAATGACTCATCAGCAGAAATGAGAAATACTTCAGCAGAAATGAGCTTCTTGGAACTTTAAACCATTTATGCTTTGTCCATGATTAACCCCTGTAATAAGCCTGCACAGAACATAACTTGAAGACCATTAGCAATTGATAGAATGACATGTTTGCCACAAATTAATACCCCAAAATTTAACATTCCCCCTTAATCTGATGGGCAAACATATCAAACAATATCAATTTTTCACACAAGAATTTATGCTGATAAACAGGGAGGTTTTTAGTAAGTATGTCTGCAGTTTGGTTTGAAGAGCAAATCTTTTTGGCACTTATAACACCTCTTGCAATTTTTTCCCTGATGAAGTGAACATCAATTTCAAAGTGTTTTGATCTTTCATGGAAAACAGGATTGACAGCAAGTTGTAAAGCAGATTTGTTATCACAAAAAAGATTAACAGGGAGATTGATATCAACTTTTAGATCTTTTAAGATTTTTTGAATCCAAATAATTTCACAGGCAGCAGTAGACATAGATCTATACTCTGCTTCTGTGGAAGATTTTGAAAGAGTGTTTTGTTTTTTACTTTTCCATGAGATCAAACAATCATTAAAGAAAACACAATAACCTGTGACAGATTTTCTGGTTTTCTTGCATTTGGCCCAATCTGCATCATTATATCCTTCAAGATGATTTTCAGAGTTGCTGAAATTGTACCTTAGACCTTTTCCTGGAGCTCCTTTTAGATATTTCATAACATTGAGGGCACATTCTAGATGAGATTTCAAGGGAGAATGCACATATTGTGCCAGGCAATGAACTGAGTATGAGATGTCAGGTCTTGTATGAGTGAGATAGATAAGTTTCCCAAGTAACTTCTGATAACCAGTGATGTTGACAAGCAAGGGATCATCATCAGTGGGAATGTATGGAAGGACAGAGTTGGGTTCCATAGGAGTGGACACAGGTTTGCACCCAAGAAGACCAAATTCTTTGAGGAGTTTAAGACAGTATTTTCTTTGGGTGAGACATATGTCATTCCCAGTTTTTAAAACCTCAATGCCAAGAAAGTATTTTAAGTTTCCCAAGTCTTTGATATGAAATTTTGATTTTAGAAACTCTTTGAATAGGTTTATCTCATCAATACAGTTTCCAGTAAGGACAATATCATCCACATAAACAAGCAGAGTAATAAACTTGTTATTCTGTGTTTTGGTGAACAAAGAATGATCATTGACAGATTGAACAAAGTTATTTTCCTTTAAAACACTAACAAGTTTTTCATTCCATTTCATGGGAGCTTGTTTTAGGCCATATAGAGACTTGACAAGTTTGCAAACTTTATTCTTATTGTTCTCATTACAGAACCCCTTAGGGATGGTCATATAGATATCCTCATCAAGATCTCCATACAAGAAAGCATTGTTAACATCAAGTTGGAAAAGAGGCCATTTGTTTTTCACAGCTAAGGCAATAAGACATCTAACAGTAGACATTTTCACAACAGGAGAAAAAGTTTCATCATAGTCTATTCCTTCCCTTTGGTTATAACATTTAACAACTAATCTAGCCTTGTATCTATCAACTTCACCATTGGCTTTATATTTGATTTTAAAGATCCATTTGTAACCAATGGGAGTTCTATTAGGAGGTAGATCAGTTATATCCCAAGCATGATTTTCATTTAAGGCCTCAATTTCAGAGTTCATAGCATCAACCCAATTACTATCAAGGATAGCTTCTTCATAACAGGTAGGTTCAATACTTTTATTAAGACTAGAAGCAAAGCAGTAATTTTCTTTATTAAGGTTAGAGTAATTAACAACCTTTTCAACACCATATTTGACTTTCCCTTCTACAATAAAGTCATTAAGATTACTGGGCAACTTAGAAACTCTGGTTGACCTTCTAGCAGCAGTGGCTGGCAAGCCTCTTTCTTGTTCAGAGTTCTGATTTGAATCAGATGATGTATCAGCAGAATCAGAAGATGCATCAGCAGGATGTGATTCATGTGATATGGTGCCCTCAGGGTGTGTATTATCATCTATAGATGTTGCAATAGGTTTATCATCCCTAGTAGGATGACTCAACACTGTGCCATCATCATAGGATGTCACTCTCCCTTCATCATTGGGACTTATTTGTGAGTCAAAGAAATTTTTGTGATTTAAATCTTTAGGCACATAAGTTTCAACAAAAGGTTTTGACAAAGTATTTTTCATTTTGAAGGGAAAAACAGTTTCATAAAATTTGACATCTCTGGAATAAAAGATATTTTTTGTTTCTAAGCTCAAAAGTTTATAACCTTTTTTCTCATTTGAATAACCAATAAAGACACTTTTCTCAGACCTACTACCAAATTTATCAAAAATGTTGAGAATGGTGGCATAGCATAAGCAGCCAAAGACTCTAAGGAGAGAGAGTGAATGGTCATGCCCATACACAAGGGAGAAGGGAGACTTGCCAGACAACACTGAAGAGGGTAACCTGTTTATGACATAAGCAGCAATTAGAACACATTTAGGCCAAAGATATAGAGGTAATTCCCCCTGAAACATAAGGGATCTAGCCACATTAAGGAGATGCTTATGTTTCCTTTCTGCAATACCATTTTGTTGAGGTGTATAAACACAAGAGGTTTGATGTAAAATTCCCTTTTCATGAAAGAAGTGTTGAAGTTTGTTATTGACAAATTCTGTCCCATTATCACTTCTGAATATCTTAACATTGTGTTCAAATTGATTTGATAGCATATGAGTAAAGTTAACAATGGAAACATAAACATCATCCTTTCCCTTAAGCATATAAACCCAGACAGCCCTAGAATAGTCATCAACAATGGTTAAAAAATATTTGTAACCATCTCTGCTAGTGACTTTATATGGTCCCCATACATCTAGATGAACAAGTTGACCAATTTTAGTTGACTTGTGTTCACTTAGAGGGAATGGTTCCCTGGTTTGTTTAGCTTTATTGCAAGTATCACAAAGATGGTCAGATTCAGATGTACTATCAAGTTTAAGAGTGGGTTTAAGTATATGTAGGACATGGTCAGAGGGATGACCAAGTCTTTGATGCCAGAGATTTCTAGAAACATGACAAACAGAAATGCAGTTATTAGAAGTAATCTTACATGTAGAATCAATATCAAACATATATAACCCATTGCATTGTTTACCAATCCCCACAATCCTTTTTTGATGTAAATCCTGTATATAGCAATTAGATTCATTAAACCCAACAAACATCTTATTGTCTCTAGCAATCTTATGAACAGACAGCAAACTGACATTGTACTCAGGAACAACCAGAACATCAAAAAGAGTTAGGTCATTATTGACCTTTAAATCACCAATTTTAGTAATTAAGGCCTGAGTACCATTGGGATGTCCAACAGTTAGACCAAGATTTGAAATGTCAACGACATTAATTAAAAATTTTGCAGACTCAGTCATGTGCTGATTTGCACCAGAGTCAACAATCCAACCAAGACTGATGTTTCCAGATAAGGTTTTTGTGTTGTTGTTAAAAAATTTGCTAAAGTTTATGTTAAACTTGACACTGCCATTAAAGAAAGTTCCTGAAAATTTTTTACCTGCCATGTTGGCATTAGCAGAAGACACATTGTTGTCATTAAGAAGACTCATAAGTCTGGAGAGCTGTTCATTAGACAAAGAGACAGGAGAGTTGCTAGCTCTATTATCAGTGACATGATTAGTATCAGTGGAAACATTGTTACTGCTGACAGGTTTAGCATTAAAGTTCCTTTTGACATATCCAGCAGGATAGCCAACAAGATCATAACATCTATCAACAGTGTGACCAAGTTTTTTGCAGTTAGTACATTTGAGATTCATGTTTGGTCCTCTGTTATTAGAGCTGTTGCCAACATTAAAACCAGAACCTTTATTAAAATTGTTGTTGTTAGATCCTTTTTTGTTATCAAAAAATTTTCCACTATCAAAAGTTTTTGCAGCAAAAGCAGTGGCATTGGGTTTAGCAGAACTATTCCCAGATGACACATTTCTGTGAGATTCTTCTCCAGAGACAACAGAGAAAGCAGTTTTGACATTAGGCAAAGGGTCTCTGGTTAAAATATTACTTCTGATAGGAACATAAGTGTCATCAAGACCCATAAGAAATTGCATTAATTTGATTAGCTGATTGTGTTTTTCAAAATGTTTTGCAGCCTCACAAGTGCATGGAGGCAAGCTAATCATACAATCAAATTGTTTCCATAAAGAGTTAAGGTTGTTGTAATAATCAGCAAGAGAAGACCCACTTTGACTAAGAGAGTTTATATTTTTATGCAAATTAAAAATAGTTGAACCATCAACCTTATCATAAGTATCTTTAAGATCATTCCACATTTCATAAGCAGTTTTAGCATAGATAGCACCAGCAAATAATTCAAGACTGAGAGAGTTAAGAATCCAGGTAACCACAACAGAGTTACAAGTATCCCATTGATTAACAAGACTAGGGTTTGAGTCATCTCTTATGCAAGTACCATCAATAAACCCTAACTTATTATGATTCCTTAAGGCAAAGGTCATGGCCATATTCCATATTTTATAATTTTCAGTTCCAGTGAGTTTGATAGAAATAATAGGAGTACCATTGGTGTTATTAGGGGGTAAATACAAAGCATCACCAAAGGATAAGTTTTTCTCCGTGGAAGAACCACCACCAATATTATCATCACCAACAGCCATAAAGCAAACAATGAGACAAGCAAATAACACAGACAAAGATAACAGCTAGAGCAGATAAACAGATAAAAAAATAAGTAAGACTTTGTAATTAAGAAACAACAAGCACCAAGCCTGTGGACTGGGGTAAACCAGAGCAGGTATTCATACCACTCAGAGGTGGCAGATCAAGATGTTAGTCAACCCGTTTGCACCCACAAAGACTTAAGTACTGTTTGTTTGAAGAAGAGATTAGATTTAGACTTACAGAGCAATATGCAGCGGAAAGAACAAATCACAATAAGAAATAACCAGTGATTATGCCAATGGCAATAACCCCAAACCACCAACTTGTTGCTGAAGAGATGTCCCCAAGTTTCTATGAAGAAACCCTTGGATGGTGAATCAATAATGATAATGAGCCTGAAGCTCTGATACCATGTACGAAAGTATCAGCAACAATAGATAAACAATAGAACTTTTATTCAAACCTAAGCCTCAATAGTCGGCTTAGATTAAATCAACAATAGTATCCAAGTGTTACAAGATCAGATTAATGTCAATGAGACAATAACCATACAAATACAAAGAAGAGACAAGATCAGTGAAATGATCAGAAAGAAGAGAATGTGAGACAATGACTGCACACTCTTTTTTATCTCTAACCCTAGATTAAGAGACTTATTAAATAGGAGATTAAGATACACAAAGACCCCTCTAACGGCTATAAATGACTCATCAGCAGAAATGAGAAATACTTCAGCAGAAATGAGCTTCTTGGAACTTTAAACCATTTATGCTTTGTCCATGATTAACCCCTGTAATAAGCTTGCACAGAACATAACTTGAAGACCATTAGCAATTGATAGAATGACATGTTTGCCACATATTAATACCCCAAAATTTAACAATAACCCTATCAAATATTGTGCAATTGTGAATCATATTTATGTATAGACCGAATGCAGCACCTGTCGCAAATAGCCATATTAAACTCGCAACCATCAACACGTTACCTTCTGGAAACTTGAATCCAACATAATCCGAGCTAATGAACAAGTACATCATGTTCCTTCCTACCAACAATCATGCTGTGTGTGTTCAGTAATGTCCAACTATAGAACTCCTTGACTGTTATCATGTCAGTCTGCAAACAAAAAAATAATTTTGAGTTGCTGGGAAAAAAAAATATTAGCATATATATAACTTTCACTGTATTTGGAGCAACAACTATTAACTACTATTGTTTCCAATAATTACATAAATTTAGAAGACAATTGGATCATAAGCACGGGGGTTAACATTCCAAGGAGATGTGATGAACTTGAAATACACCAATAAAAAAAGAAGATCAAATGAATTATTAATACAAAGCCACATATTAAAGTTCTATATAACGCGAAAATAATCTGTAAGCACGCCCTTGTGAGTTTCTAAGCTACATGAACTGTACATTGCAAAACCCAAATTATACTAAAGACAAATGAGCCAAAACTGGTAATTTTTTATTCTATAGATATTAGATTTTAAAGGTGTAAGCGAGTATAGTATTGAGAAACAAGGGGAAATTATTCCTTGTTACCTAGAAATAATTTGTCGGACATCTTCAGTCTGATCAACCAGGGTCTCTAGAAAAGGAAGTAACAACGAAACGAACAAATTACACCCACCAAGAAGCTATTTGGCTTTACCACATATCAACATAGTTACATAGGTCGTGTTATGCTCCTTATACAGTTTGAACTTTAACATTCTCACAAGTTAGCCCCATAATGCAGCCAAATTAAATTGTTCACAAAAGTTTCCAGGCTCAAACATATAAAATTGCAACAGATCAGTCGCTTTTAATATGCAAGGAATACGGACATAAACTAACATACCCTTATATGGAAATCAAATTAACTAACAAGTGTACAAGAAATGTTATGCAGCTTCTAATAATTAGTGGTAACTTAATGTATAGCAACTAAGATTAACGGAACTGCTTAACCAATAATTAGTGTACCTACACGAAAATTTCGACAAGAACGGTTCAGCAGCAATGGCCCAGTGAAGAAAAGAATAAGCAATCAAAACCAAGATTGCCTCCAACATATCTTAACAACATGTGTCCAAACAGGACTCGTGAGGTCCAATTCTAATCATAATTTCAGCATATGTATTCCCTTGCCGAAACACTCAAATTGTCAGTTTGGAATTGCATTATATTTTTGCATATTATAAGCACTCCCAAACAACCCCTAAAACAACACATACTGTTTCTAATTCAGTTTAGGGATATCTGTGATTGCATACCATTAAAATCTGCTAATGCTTCTACAGGGTGTTTAGAATAACAATTTTAAAATACAATCAACACTTTTTAGAGTCTAGCTGAGAAGTGCTTATTTTCGACACTGTCATATTATAAGCAGATTCTAATTCTAATTGCTAAGCAATCTCATATATCCCTATATTATTAAAGACCATAAAAGACAGTCCCAACTCCTAGGGAGGAAAGTAAATAAGAGTGTCAAATTAGCGGGTCAAAACAGGTTGACTGACCCACATAAATTTCTAATTTTCTACTAATCAGATGATGTGCTTAGTTGGATTACAAAATCTGTAATACTGGAGTCCCCTTAATGAGAAATCAAAACAAATACGAGCTCCTGAACATAATTTTTTAAAACATACCAAGGTCTTTGGTAGCTAGGTTTATAAGGAGTGTAAGCTAACAAAATCGGTTAGCGTGATGCATTGTTAAATTCCTCTAGCAATGACATGCTAAAAACTGCAAACACGCTATAAGTAACCATATGACATAACAAAAGAAACAGCAATCATTATCCAGAAATGGTTCTTGGTAAGGCAACTTGCTAATGTTACGAATTTATCTACATAAAAACGACCTAAAAGTTCCAGAAAATGACTAACAAGCTCATTGCAGTAAAACCACCAACTTATGAGCTCCAAGCCACTTTAAGATTAAAAGAGAAATTTCTGCATTTTAAAGGCCAATTGTCAGCAGTGCCCGGTCTTGCCCGGTAATTCGTCATTCCATGCACATATTCTTCTTCGGACTCAACATCCATAAAAAATGCCTCGATCTTGAGGCTCCCGTTGGCAGGTACAGCCAACATGGATCTGTGCAGCGGCAACACAACTTGCTCTCCAGTTAATTTAAATTTGTCAGTTTTAAATATTGTCGCCTTATACTGACCTAGGATGCCACCATCATCTTTGACCACATCGTCTCCATAATACACCATTATGGAGCCGCAAATCTGTATAGGAACACCGGGGTTAGTCGACGTACACGTCAGCTCCATTGACGCATCTACTGCATCTTTTAGTAGAATGAAGTTCACGAGCACGCGGCCAATATAACTTTCAAACTTAAGTGTCCCACACTTTGTTTTTGGATCCTCTTCCCAAAATTTGAGAGGGATTCATTATGCTTGCCATGGAATATCAAGTAACATTGATCTTTGCTTTTGCTCATAGCATGGAGCAGCAGATCAAGCTCAACGGAGGACGAGACGGGGACAGAACGGCGACCACTTGGGTCGCCAAAGGGAATTAAAGAATCGTAGCCGATGTCTAATGAGTCATGCCATTCATGGTTGAAACATGATATCTAACAAAAATCATCCTCATCGGACCGCGTCCACCCATCCGCTCTTGCCAACAATGCATCTTTTACCCAAAGTTTCCCAAAAATACTGCCTTCGTCAAAATCCGGATCTGAAACACTCACACTCATGGTAAATAGCTCAAATCGAGATCGAGAATACCTGATGAAAATAAAAGCAACCATCACAAAACTAAAAACCAAAATTTAACTATACGTAACAAAATTGCGTTGAACAATAAACAAAAATTCTTGAATAGATATAGAGGATCACAATAAAAAAAAATTGTGAAACTAGTTTCTTTAAAACTGATTAAAAACTAATAAAATTGTTAAATTTTAAATATATGTTAATTTTAATTATATGTAATATTTTGATTACAGATTACAAAATGACCCAACCTTTACAAGAAGTCAATTTTCAAGACATAATCAGAAGGTAAAATATTTTACGCAAACAACCTTACTTAAATTAAACGAACGGCACAGAATATATCAATTATTTTCAAAGTACAAACATGTAATTACCTAGTTTCAGAAGGAGAAGGGATTATACGATTAACAGTTTCCCTTGTTTCTTTAACCGGTAGTTCCAAGAATTTCCAGAATGCGTAGTGTTTCAATAAGCAGCCCTATACCAAAAAAAAAAAAAAAAAAAAAAAAAAAAAAGTTTAGAACTGTTATAAAATGTGGTATTGTGACCAACTTTGCTTTTTATACTAATAGTTTTTGAAAAAAATAATCTTTTTATACTAATTGTTTTTGAAAAAGATAATCATGTCTGTACTTAACTTCTTCATATTGCATTAACCAATTCAAAGACCAATTTAAATTATAGAATATAAACCCCAAAACTTAAATAAAACTTAACAACCGACTTTCACAAAAGGAGTAAACTTGACGAACAAAAGATAGTCCCGCATAACAGGATTCGGGTAAATAAAACACAGACCCAAAAACCGAACTAGAAAAATATGCTAGATAAAGGCCTACCGGGTTGATCCCCAAAAGATGAAAGCACTTATCCATTACCGCTTCAGTTGCCCTACACAACCCTACTTTAGCCTTGCCACGCCGAACCTGCCAAAATAAACCAAACCATATTAAATTTTAACCAAAAACTAATTTTTAGAAAATTAACTTGGTTTAAGGAAACCAAAAATTCAACTAAATATTGTATGAAAAAAAAGCATTTAGTAAAGATAATGTATCAACGATCTCTGCTTTCACTAACCTAGCAAAACTATCAAAATTATGCTAAACAAGGACTAAAGACATCACAGTTGTTTTTTTAGAGATTTAAACTTGAATTCAATACTATAAGAGAAAAAGCATATGCAAGCAAAATATACCTTACTGTAGTAGCTGTGAAATAACTTGGATAAATCGAAGAGGTATTTGCACACAATATGTGGCACCAAACCTAAACAAACGTCTTGAATAACCTGGAAACAAAAGTTAGACTTACAAATACACCAATTACAATTCATATCAACAAAATTAGGAAAATCTATAAAACCAAACTTTCACTTCATTATTTCATCTATATTTGTGAAATGTCTACAGGCAGGAGAATACTCAAACAGACAAACTGAGCCGAAGCCAAACCAAAACGATCTTATTTTTCGGTTTCATATAATTTTGGGTTTCGGTTTTGCGGTTTTTGGGTTTTATTCGGTTCAGTTCGGGTCAAAACCAATAAAAATACACCTAAAATCGGTTTCGGTTCGCGGTTCACTTTTTCCTCAAAATCAGTTTCATATAATTATTTACACCTTTAAAAGCATATTAGAAGAAACTATGTTTTGGAGTAACAAAGGAAAATAAAATAATATATTCAATTCCAAAGACTATGCTTTATAACTTCAACAAATAAAAGTATTACCCCAGTGAACTCCACCAAATGTAATCCCAACTCACGTTCTCCTTTGCCGGCCAAAGCCTCCTTTGCTTCAAAAAAGACACCGGTAGAGTTCGAATCCTTGATAAGTGAACGTATCAAAGCTCTGGTACTTAGTAGATATACCAACGAATTTCCCTATTTATCAGAGGATTGAAAATGAGTAATTTTTGTATTCAATAGTATAGCATTAATTGCCAGTAATGGAAGAACATCATATACCTCTGTATGAAGCATCTCGTCAATGTTGAATCTAAGCTCAGCCAATCTATGACTCTTTAACCATGTATATCTGTTGAGAACACAAAACACAAAACTATAAATATAGATAAATACGAAACTAGTGCATCTCTTTTATGAAACAAAGAATATAGCCATGTTGAATTCATTATATAAAAAAATTGTAACAGCAAGTTGACGAGAAAAGAACATTTACCACTCTCCTCAGATTATTGATGACAATAAAGTAGAATAAGGGTAAAAATTAAGACAAAAGCGTGAATATCTTACTTGAGAAGACAACCAAATAATTCGTCACGTGAGTAGCCAGCAGCCCCGGCTGATAAAAAAGAAAAATCGTAAAATATAACTATGTTATATCAATCCCGTTAAAATAGTAATGGATTTGGGGCATGTTTTATCTTTAGTGTGTTAAGAAAAAGAGATTAAAAAAAACGTAACAGGCCAAACAAAGGAAGTTATATTTGCAATAAAGTATTTTTAGTACTCACATTCTTTCACAAAAGAAAAATACAGAATAAATGAACAATAACTTTACCTAGCCCAAAAAAGGATGGGAATCCATCATGATGGATATATTCGTACCACAGAGAATCCAGCTTTTCTTCTTGGTCGCTGGCAAAAGTTCGGTATCCGCAACATGCTAGTTGCGCTGATCGGAGCCACTCTGTTCCTCTAGCAGCCTGGGAAAAAGAAAAGATCAGTATCCAATTTCTCCTTCTTCAAATCTTTAATTTAAAAATGTTATCAGTTATGCATAACTGATGTGTAGAAGTCACGTACAGAAAAGCATTTTTGAATATACTCTCCGTCTAGTTGAGGGTTCACGTGGACAAGTAAGTCTGCTTTATGGATGCAAACTTCATACCTACATACATCATTAGGTGAAACGTTACACATGCATAGACATTAAAGAAGATATGTTGAACCTAAACCAGTTCGGAAAAAATATTGATAAATTAGTTACCGTATAGTTTCGAGATCTGCATCAATGTTGTTTGACGGTGAACCATATCCTCCTCTGCATGCATCAAGTACATCAATCCCTGAATACAAATAGATTTGAACAAGCGCCTGTTTGATACAATCAGCTCGAATCGTTTTAGCAGTCAAATCCCAAGAGTGAAGTGTCCGGGAGACGAATACTGCTCTTGCTCCTGTTTCAAATATATCCGGTGCCCATGTGTCGATGCCATTCATAAGCATATTATGGATCCTCTGCAAGGAAAAGGGTGTAGACAAGATAATTTATTAGGTGAGAATTTTGAAGTGTGTTTTAGAAGAGTTTGGAAAAGAATGGGAACAAAAAAAAAAACCTGAGCTATCCATGACCCGTGTAGGTTGAAAGTTATGATACCAGCAACACGTACTTGTAGGGACTCTAGGCGTATCATATCAGTTTCCTCAAATCGAAATCCCTCACAAATTTCCTACAATAACAAAATATGAGATATATAATATATAGATTATATTAAAATAACAAGAGAAACGATGCTTCACCTTTGCAATATCATTTGGTTTTTTTTTATCAAAAAGATCTGGATTCTCTTTCCGTAGGTCCTCGCATAGTTCCAATACGCTAAAGCTGTAATGATTTACCAAATGTGAATTTCTCAAATCATTCGGTAGAAAAAACTCAAATAAAATAAGTAAATTACATACCACACATAGTCACCATAATCTCTACGAGCATCCCCTTCCAATGGACGAATAAAGGCATAGTCATTCTCTAAATGAGGGTAACAACTTCTCACTAATCCATCAAATATATTGTTGATTTCTACGCTTAGCATTGATCTATCACACTATAAAAGACGACGAGTGAAAATTTATAAGATAAAATAAAATAAAAAATGTTACCGTGTAAATTAATAATGATAAACTTACATTGTTTGGTGAGGGAGTGAACACTTCCATTGTTGAACAAGACATTTGTCTGGTAACAAATAAAAATGTAAGAACTTTGACCAAAATAATAATAAATAATGATTTCATAACAGCAATTTATAATATAGAAAAGCCCCAAAAGCATAAAACACATAGTTATTTAACAGCCTATAAGAAAAACAACCTAAATTTCAAATTTAGAAAAGCCCCAAAAGCATCATAACATCATCGTACAAAAAAAAAAAAAAAAAAAAAAAAAAAAACACAATGGAGGGGTTGTGTTCTGATCATCTACAAACATCTATTATATTATATATCTTCAATCAACAAATTTGGATAAATAACTCAATATAAATCAATCAACAATCAATAAAAAGAATAAATAAAAACCAACTGACTAGCTCAGTTGGAGTCTGCAAGTGACGGATTTTCTTCTTACTACGAAGCCGTGAGTTCTAGGTTCTCCTAGTGGTTTGGGTGTTTATCTCGGGGTCGGGTTTCAAATGTGGTGCCTTTCTAAAAAAAAAAGAATAAAAAAAGTTTACCAGTTTATTGATAGGGTTTGGTTTGATCGAGCGAATGAATGTTTGAAAAAGGTTGGATCGTGTTTATATACCCTACTATTAGGATTTCTCTTTTGTACCCTGTAGGTTTAAAATATTACCTTCTTAGGTGAATCTCTCGTTATTTTTACTGTATTTTCCTTTTTTCGATGATCAACCAGTAAGCCACACATGAAACACCAATCTTTGAAAATTGACAGTCTTTTACTTTTTTTTATTATTATAATCAGCCAGGCGCAAACTTTGAATGCAAATGGAGTGGCCATAGCGGAGACATAGTAGAAGAGTTGAGATGATTAATAATAGTCTGCTGAAAGATTTGTTGTCTGAGAGAGACAAGAATTGCCTTGCTTGAAAAAAAGATTCAAGAGGCAGAAGAAAAGATAAAAAGGCAGGACGAAGAGCAAGAAGTCCTCGTTGGAATATTTTCTGATGAAAGAAGCCGACAATATGAAATGGAAGAGAATTTGAGGAAGAAGTGGCAGGTTAGGAGACAAATAAATATGATATAGTATTTTGTTTGACAAATCCTTGTATGAGCTTTATTTAATTATTATGACTTTGTTTTGCAGGATGCCATGAATACCGTTGAAGAGTTACGTGGGCAGATTAAAGAGCTTGAGAACAGCAAAGTCAGAAGTTAAAGGGAACCAGGATGCTTAGTTTCTTCTATATAGTATTTCATATTATAGGATGTTATGCATAAGTGTACATTTTTTTATAAACCTTTGTTGGATGCTGGACCAAAATCATATTAGATTGTTGGGATTTTAGAACAAGTTAACCATTAACCTCTACGAGTACGCAGCGGATATTGGATCTAGTTATCGCAATTATGTTAAGCACGTAATTAATAAATAATTAATCAATACAATAATTAATTAATAAAAGGATAAAAGAAAGATACCTCGATGAGTATCACACACAAACCCGATAATGTATACGTTCGATTAACGGCTAGTCGAGAACGTAATATTAAAAACAATCAACCACTTGACACTTGAATATGTCACGTACAGAAAAACCCAAGTAACACGACCAGAATCAAAAATCAGTTTTCAACTTTTACCCGATATCGGACCGATATGTCCGATATATTCAACCTTGTTTTGTTCGAGAAAAAGGAACACGACCAGAATCAAAATCTCACTTCGTTGCTGCTGTTGTGTCGACCAGGAAACAAAGAAACAAACAACCAATTCAAAACACCTAAACACTTGTAGCTTTGCAAGTTTAGGAATCAAGTAACCAAGTTAAAATCTAATCGATTTAAAGAAGCAATCGACCAAGATCTTGAGCAGGGAGGTTTTAGAGATTGGAGTATAATGGTAATCGTGAGTTTGGCTGAGGGGTTGTGTTTGTTTATATACAAACACCAAACCGACTTCTAGAGGGATTCAAAGACTGGTTCGACAAGTCTAAACCCAAGCCAACCCAAGCTCCTTTTCTGCCCGATCAGTGGGTTATCAAGGCCCAAGGCTAAACCCAAATCGTCCCATGTTAAGTCCAAGAACAGCCCATGGTTCGGATTAATGATCGGGTCAAATAACGGGTAAGTATATTCAAGTATTATAAACGTTCGTCACGTATACTCGTGTTTATCGCGTGTGCCCTCATCGGCTCACACACTATTAGTCGTTTTGTCGTGTTTTCAACTTCCACTAACCAACAAGAATTGCCTTGCTTGAAAAAAAGATTCAAGAGGCAGAAGAAAAGATAAAAAAGCAGGACGAAGAACAGGAAGGCTTCGTTGGAATATTTTCTGATGAAAGAAGCCGACAATATGAAATGGAAGAGAATTTGAGGAAGAAGTGGCAGGTTAGGAGACAAATAAATATGATATATTTTGTTTAACAAATCCTTGTATGAGCTTTATTAATTATAATGTCTTTGTATTTTGCAGGATGCCATGAAGACCGTTGAAGAGTTACGTAGTCGTAGGCAGATAAAAGAGCTCGAGAACAGCAAAGTCAGAAGTTAAAGGGAACCAGGATGCCTAGTTTCTTTTATATAGTACATCATATCATATATCAAGATGTTATGCTCAAGTGAACATTTTTTATATAAACCTTTGCTGGATGTTGGACCAAATTCATACATTTTTTTTATAAACCTTTGCTAGTGAATTATAGTTCCAATTGATTGTGGCAATGATTAGAAATACATTTTGTCTATAACTATTACATAAGAACGTGACAACTGATCCGTAACAATGAAACCAAACTTTATATATGTATGTACATATGACCAAGTAGCCTATGGTTGCTCGCTTTGTGGACTATTAGGAGATGGTGGATTAGTTGGTATCCATGATCTTGGATCTCTTAGATCAAATCCAGGTGGTGGAGGTGGAATGGCGAAAGGGTATCTCGGTATCCAACTTCTTGGATCGAATGGAGGTGGTGGCGCTGATGGTGATGGAGGAGTGAAAGAAGGGATGTTGGGTTGCCAGGATCTCGGGTCTCCTGGATTGAACACTTGAGGTCTTGAAATAGGAGGGAAATTTGATGGTGGAGTTGATGTCAAGGGTGGTAATTGAGGTAAAGGTGGCAATGATGGTAAAGGTGACATAGGAGGGAATTGGAATGATGGCGGAAATGGAGGAAACGAAGGGAAAGGTGGCAATGAAGGGAAAGGCGGTAACTGAGGTAATGGCGGAAGTGGTGGCAATGATGGCCATGGAGGCAGTGATGGCAACGGCGGGAATGGAGGTAAAGGCCAGGGAAAATAAGGTAGGAAAAACTTTGAGGAATTGAAAGAATCCGATAATATCTTTTCTTCCTCTAGTGTAACATCATACGTCCCACAAAGCGTTGAGTTTCTCTTAAACTGTCTGTAACTGAGTGCGCTTACACTATAAACACAGTGATTAGTAGATCTTGATTTCACCGTGATCTCTTTAGACGTTGTAGATACAGCAGGAACATTGCAGTAAGGAACCGTGCTTCTTATTAACGTTGCTTCACAAAATGACTGAATGGCCGGGCCATCTACGCAGTCAACAACTTCAACTGACGGTATATCCAATCTGTAAACACCGTATCTATTCGTCGTTCTATTGACAGAAAACGTAATCTGTTCTGTTGTTGCTTTTTTTGAAAGGCGATTTTATTAAACAACACTAGCAAGGAGCTAGATAAAAAGTTACAAAGAGATCAAGCAAGAGTTACAAGAGTATATGGGAATTATGACCCAATCATTCCAATTTGGTTTAAAACGCTTGTTTCGATGCAGAATCCAGGAGTGGGATAAAACCTTGATCTCTTCAAAAAGAGTGTCTTTCCTTGGAGGTTTTAAGTCGAAGCAAACACGGTTTCTAAAATTCCATATAACCCACATTGTAGCTTGAATCACCATATATCTAAGCAAGTCTTGATCTTGTTATGAAGGTTAACCGTATCACTCCAAGTAATAAGATTAGAAAGGTTTTTTGGATGGTCGGAAAGACCCCACCAGCCCGTGATTAAGTCCCAGAGGTGAGCTGCGATAGGACATTCGACAAGTAAATGTTGGGAGGTTTCAATGGCACTGATAAGGTTTTAAAATGTACCTTTTTGAGGGGTCGTTTAAGCCCTTATTTGATCACTTTTGTATCCGTTATTACTTAATATCGTTCCTTTTCACTTTTTAGGTCTCTTGAAGGCAAATTGCTCTAATGGCACTTATTTGGACGAAAAGGCGCGGATATACGAAGAAAATAGCCAAAGTCAAGAATCGAGACGCTCAAGCTGCTGAAAACACAAGGTGACGGCGTCACTGCTTAACTGCGACGCCGTCGGAGGATTTTGTGATGGGACAGAAGCCAAAACTCTTATTTTCAAGTGACGACGTCAAGTTATAAAGGAGTAGGCCGTCGCAACTCATACGGCCTAGATTTGATCCAGACGGCGTCAGAAGCTGAAGAGGACGGCGTCACAAGCACAAGGTGACGCCGTCGCAAGTCTAACGTGGCCAAGACGAAACCCTAATGACGGCGATCCGACGGCGTCACAAAACATAAGGTGACGCCGTCGCATGTGTAATCTTATATATAGAATCCGAATTTTTCAGTATTTGTGTGTAGTCTTTTGGAGTAAAAACCTAAACCGAACCAATGCTATCTTGTACAGTATTTTAGGGTTCCAAACCCTATCTTACATCAAGATAAGTGCTTTACTTCATTAATTCAATTATGTCTTTGATTATTTGTGTGTATGCTTGCATGTTCTCCATGTCCGGCTAATTTACTTGTGTGTTTGCTTAGGGAATATGAAACTTAATTATTGAATATTGATTGGTTGTCTCTTATCTTAGTTGTTAATGATCTAGTAATGCGATAGGTCATTCGTTGTGTACTTAATGCTTGATTAATCTTTGTGAACCTTAGGTTATAGCACCTTGAGCGGTTGTAAGCTAAACTATCCAAAGAAGCCTTAGAGTAAGAGTTTATGATCCCTAGTGGTATTTTGTAGACGAGACCCTTTGGTAACTTCAAAGAGTTAGGGATAAACGCATACCCTACAACTTTAGACACACAACGCAATTAAGAATAAGGACGTGACAATTCAACCACCAATAGGAGATAATTAAGGAGTAGTAAAACCTAAGTAAACACATCTTTAAACTATCATACGAGCACATAATAATTAGACATAGACTACATACACCTTAGGTTAGATAATTAGATAAGTAGAGTAATCGGTAGCAATACCAAACCCCCAAATCCAAACCCCGAGATTCGTACTTTTCCATTTCCTAAAAAAAAATATAAAAAAGATAAAACAAATAATCTTCCTCAACCCCAACCTTAGCGTAGTAACTTCTCACTAGCATTCCTATTCCCCTAGAGAACGATATCAATACCCGTGGCTTACCCTAATACTACACTACAATGATTAGGTTCACTGCCTAGGGTGTTATAAAACTTGCTCGAAGAAAAGGAAGTTCCTTTGACCCCGAACGACGCGTGTAGCCTTATCAAGTTTTTGGCGCCGCTGCCGGGGAATAGAATAGCTAGTTAGTAGTCCACCTCGTTTAGGTTTCTTTACTTGATTCCTATCAAGTAAATTTTTTCTCGTTCTTAGCTTTCTCGTAGTCTATCCCCCTTCTTCGTGACTTTTGTTCGTAATCCCATCACTTTTCATCATGGAAGGTGATAACCAACCACCATTCATCAACCTACCACCAAATGACCCGCCAAGAGCCCGTACTCTTGGTGAATACTCGAGACCAAGCCACCTAGGCTATAGAAACACCATTGAGCTTCCCGACCAAGCCCAAACTACGGCCCTGCGATCCGACACCATTCGGTTGGTGCAAAACGGATGTGCATTCCATGGACTTCGTTCCGAAGATCCAAATCAGCATCTTAGGGATTTCCTTAAAATTATAGATTTCATTGACCTTGATGCTACTACTCGGGAGACCATGCGCCTGCGTCTCTTCCAATTTTCTCTACGGGACCAAGCAAGTAATTGGCTTGAGCGACTTCCCGCCGGCTCCATCTCAAGTTGGGATGATCTCACCTCTCGCTTCCTTGCTCAATTTTTCCCACCGGGGAGAACCACTAAACTTAGGAATGACATCTTGATGTTCCAACAACGTCAAGATGAATCTCTCTACGAAGCATGGACTCGATTCAAAGACTTACTTCATAAAGTCCCTCATCACGGCATTGATCTTTGGCTTCAAGTCCAAATCTTTTATGATCATGTCAACTTCCCCACCAAGCGATCCATTGACCAAGCGGCCGGTGGAAAACTTAGTGATCTCACCGCGGAAGAATCATGGGGTATAATAGAGGACCTTGCTCTCTATGACAACGAAAGTTGGAATGACCCCCGTGAGTTGCCCAAAACCGTTAAGGCAATCTCCTTGCCTCCCATTGACTCACAATCTTCTGACCGTAGGATGATCGAACTTGAAGATCAAGTTAAATTCCTAATGAGTTCCTACGAAAATCCTAAGTCTTCACATCAAGTGAATAAAATCACTCTTCCTTGTGAGTTATGTAGTGGTCCTCATGACACTCGTGATTGCACAAGACTCCCCGAACAAGCTTTTGCGGATTACGCCTCCGTGCGTACCGACGGATCGGGAGAGAAGTGGTACACTTTCAAGCCCGAACAAAACAACTTAGGGAACTCTTACAACCCCTCATGGAGAAATCACCCTAACCTTAAGTGGAACCAAAACTCAAGCACACCCCAAAGCTCATCTAGTCCACCTAATAGGTTCAATTCTCTAAACACTAGGAACCCCGCTAATCTTGAGGCAATTGCATCTAGATTCATGTCATCTCAAGAGACTCGATTGACTAAGCTTGAAGCCGATTTTAAGCGAAGGCAAGGCGAGATGACAAACAAGCTTGATGTTCTCTTAAAAGCCTTTAATGAACGGGAAATTGGAGCACTCCCAAGTGATACTATCAAGAACCCAAAAGTGAATTCGATTTCATCGACTTCATGTTCTTGTTCACCATGGGAGAGTGCGCATCCATGCCCCTCACACCCAATGGTTCACTCGGTAAATGCTATCAAAAAGGGTTCTAAGCCTGAGGTACCAAGGCCCTGCACCATTGGTAGAACCTACTCTTGAGAAACCCGTCAACCAAGAACCCAAAACTAGTCTAGAGGAGGAGTACAAGGAACTCCATCAAGAAAAACCGGTTCTTGAAGTCTTAGCTCATGCACCTTATTATAATGCTTTAAAAGAAAAATATGAGTTAGAACTTAAACTTGGAAAACATGGGTCCGCTTTTGTGCGAAATAATTTACCTAAGAAGTTAGACGATCCCGGGCTATTTACTCTTCCGTGTAGGCTTGGAACTTCCAAACCTCTCGATGCTCTAGCCGACTTAGGATCATGCATCAACCTTGTTCCGTTGTCCCTCCATAGAAGCCTTAACTTAGGTAAGATAGAACCAACGGAAACCATCTTAGGTCTAGCAGATGGTAGTGTTGCACATCCGGTAGGAATAATAAAAGACATGGTAGTACACGTAGGAGAGTTGACTCTTTTGGCCGACTTTCATGTGCTAGACATGAATAAGGACCCGACATGCCCATTACTAGTAGGAAGAGGATTCTTAGCTGCCGCTAGTGCCATCATCGATTGTAAGATGTCTAAAATAGTGGTAGGAGAGGGGAGTGCTAGGTCAATTTACGATGTCAAAAGGCATACGTACTACAAAGAAGAAGAAAGCCCACATGAGATTAGGTTGGATAGTACGCCTTCTAGATATGGACCTTGGATAGATA